>JANHFN010001605.1:72977-86300 GCA_032468175.1 Toxicocalamus goodenoughensis | reverse complement strand
GGCTCCATCTTATGGCCATTTGAGGAACCACACCCAATTACAGTTTTAGCATTCTCTTAAAGAGACAGTATTAAAATATCTATCTTGGTTTATATATTTTCCAACCCAAGTATTAGGTGACTTATATTCCTAACAATAAATCTGAAATGCAGGTAACATTTGTTTGGAAAATAAGTGTTGTGGATGAATAGGTTTTTTTAGGTCTTACAAAGATACAGGGTTACTTTCACAATATTCCTGATAAATTTTACATGCAGACATTAAATATAAACATGTTAACAAACAAATGCTTCATGACAGTCCAAGCCCAAGACACAAATAGGTTATTCATGCCTATTGTAAGTGACTGATTTTCAGGAACTTATTATTTTGGAATTGCTGATGAACTTTAGAAAAATCCTAGGTTTCCCACCCTATTTTGAAACCCACCAATTAAGCAGGAATTCATTGCAGAATATTGCTACGTTGCTATTTATTACTACTTAGTAATAAATAAAACTACTACTATTACTACTACTACATACTCCAGTGGTGGGATTCAAATTTTTTTACTACTGGTTCTGTGGGAATGGCTTGGTGGGCGTGGCTTGGTGGATGTAGCAGAGGAAGGATACTGCAAAATCTCCATTCCCTCCCCATTCCAGGGGAAGGATACTACAAAATCTCCATTCCCTCCCCACTCCTGGGGGAAGGATACTGCAAAATCCCATTCCCTCCCCACTCCTGGGGGAAGGATACTGCAAAATCCCATTCCCTCCCCACCTCGCTAACCTGCTTTCCAGTTCCGTCCTCCTGTACAGGACAACAAAAGAAGACCCAGCTGATCAGCTGGGACTCAGGAAGCAGAGAATAGATGGGGGCAGGGCCAGAGGTGGTATTTGCCAGTTCTCTGAATTACTCAAAATTTCCACTACCGGTTCTCTAGAACTGGTCAGAACCTGCTGACTACCACCTCTGATACATACATATATACCCATTATGCTATTTCTGTTTGGGATAAACAGTGTTATGCAAGGCATAGAAAAGAAGAGATTGTAAGCCAACAATATTAAGGCATGAAGTACAAGAAGGAAAAGGGAAATAGGGTTAAAAGTATAAGTATCAAATAATTGAATGTCACTACAGTTGTTTAGGTGGGAAGGAAAACTTGACAGAACAGAAAAAGGAAAACAAAGAAGATAAGGAACGTGTCGCTGATACAGATAGTACAAGTGAATCTGAAGAGGAGGAAGATGAAGAAGACTAGGTTGATGCTTTGAAATGTAAGCATATTATGTATCCTGCTAAACTGAAACAGTGTCATGATTTTATTCACTAGAGATAACTGGAATAATTTAGTCTGTCCCGGAACACAAGCATTTTCGGGAGATTAAAAACAGCAAACTCTCAGATTTGTGTTCTGACATCAGAAGGCAAATGATGTGATTTATATTCTGGGTGTTAAAACTTCACGATATAATGGAGCAATTTACCCATTCATTTAATAAAGCACATTATGGCTTGTATGGACCTATTGTAGTGTTCTGTTTGTTTTGTCAGATGTTAATTTTTGCTGATGTTGATAATTTAATATTTTTAGAGTTTACAAATTATTAACTTATATTTTTCTGAAATGCTGTATAAGAGAGAAATACTACTATCTTAATATACAGACTATACTAATAGGGTATATCCATCTTTTGCCCTTTTTTCTAGGCCTTATAGTCTGCCATTTGCACAATAATTGTGTGATGAATGAAAATAAAATTCCATTGATCCTCCACTCTTTTGCTTAGACTATGCTGTATTATTTTCTATCTTAGTGAACTTTATAGAAAGCACTCTGGTAGTTTTCAAAGCAGCTGGAAATTTTGCAGTGACTGTTATGATGTAAGTTAATTGGAATTTTCTGCAAGGCTCAACATGGGAACAAAGGCAGTAGGAGGGCTCAATTAGTTTGTAGTCCATTCACCATCTTTATAGTGGTGCTATTTCTCTATTGTTATTTTGCTTAAGCCAGAAGTTTTAGTGGAGATGGAAGAGGCACATGCTTGCAAAGGCAGCTGGTTGGAATTCCAGAAATAACATCCCTTGTTTTCCTGCTATTATTCCTTTCTATAAAAAAGGCATAGTCTTTATACAGAGTAATCCTGTTAATCAGTAGATTGTTTGGGAAATTGGGTATATTTTCCCACTTGCCAATGAGTGAACGTATGCATGGAACTTTTAAGATTTACTAATTTGGCCAAGCAATCAGTAAATGTCCCATAAAATTCTTAGTTCTTGATGACTAACTGATCAAGAGATGTAAAACGTGATTTAGATACAATTTGTGCAGTCCAAATGAATATTCATCTGTTTCCATTCATTTCGATGGCAGATTATATCCCAAGTTATTTGTCTGAGTATCCCTTACATTCTTTACCTCACAAATTGAATATATGAGACTGGTTGTATCATGAAGAACAATATAGAAGGAAGAACATCTCACTAGTACTTTTTCTTCCTCATTTTGTTACAATGCTTTAACATGCTCTCAAGCATTCAGGTGAAAATAATTTTTAGAGAGGAGAGTGGCATTCCTCCCCACTGGCCCTACTTTCTATGAATGCTGGTAGCCTTTGTTTGGCAACACCTGGGTTCTCCAGGATGCCAATTCCTGTATTATAGCCTCTACACCAGTCATATAAGCTATTCAGTAAGTGACACTAGCATTTTATTGTTCAGCAATGAAAGCTTAAGATTGGTGGCTCTGTGATAAAACACAGACCTTCAGTATAGAAGATCCCAATTTCAGCATTTTCATATAGAGTTGAAAAAAACACCTGTTTCTAACCTAGGAAAGACTGTTTAGCATATAAATACTACTAGTCTAGGCAAATAAATCAATGTGGTCATTAAGTAAGTGACCCATAAGGCTACATATATAAGATCTGAGCTGAAGTGCGGTGCTTCCTAACATTATTGCTATGTTATTTCTGCAGATATATTTCAGAATATTGAAGAAAGGTAGTACTGAAGATGTAAGGAAAACTACTATGTCACTATATGGATTTTATTAACTGTTAAGCATGCATTTTATTCATTTAGTTTTCACTGAAACTGCAGAATTGCAAAAAAAATAATTTAGATTTTAATTAGTTATACTTGATTGTTTATTAGTTATTAAAGTTATCTATTGTGTTCATTGTGGAAAGTAGATCCACTCGGTATCTCAAAAAGAAGTCCTAGTTACCTAGCCACAATTGTTCTATGCCTCATTTGATATGATTAAATAGAGAAGGGACATCCTTTTGCAGTGCTATTGCTTTAGTCCCTACACTGATTATTTTGTTTTGGGAGAAGGGACCATTGTCAGTGGGATGATCCTTTCTCCCCTCTTGTTGGAGATTGTGGAACTTCTTTACAATGCCTCATCGTTTTGCTGTATGCATCAAAGTGCAGTCCATAAAAGAAAAGAATTATCTGAAAGATGATTGACTCAACAGGTAATGCATAAGTGTGCATGAGAAATCAGCTAAGTAAAAGCCTTGTGTAGGAGTATGGTATAATCTTTCACAAGGCACTCATTTTATTCTTGACAGATGAATCTTTTTCCAAAAAAGAATACAAAAATATATACAACTATACACAGTTTTATCCAATTTTTAAAGCAAGATCAAAGATAAAATAAAATATGAACAAAAAACCCAACAACCTGTTCCCACTTTGGTAGGTTTGTGAAACCTTACAGAACTTTATGCATACAAGATTGGTCAACATTATCGGCATAGTTCCTTCTCCAAATATGTTCTATCTTTTGTTGCATTTTAACTCCATAGGGAAATACCAAAATCATTATCCCATGCTGTCAATGTCTCCCGGCTGGTATTTCTTGTCAGATATTGTTAGGGAATTTAATTATTATAGTATATATGGTAAAATCATTGCTTGGGCCACTATTATGTGCAAGTACATTCTTTTCAAGCACAATACTTCCCAGTTCATCATCAAATGCCTCTTTGTCCATCTTTTTGAATAGCTTCTATTCTTCCCTGAATCTCAAGCACACTTTTTTTTTGTTTAGAGTTAAATTTGGAGTGTTGCTTTATCAAGCCCATTTGTTGTTACAGGCACTAGCTGATTGCAAATGTACATCAATTCTCCCCACCACCACCCTGTCTTTTAAAAAGGACCAATCTCTATGGTAACCATATTAAAGAAACAATCCTTTTGCTTGGTCTTCTCAAATTGTCCTTCAGAAAAAGGTCATTTGGCATCAACATTTTCTGACTAAATCTTGAAATGTTAGTTGAACTCAAGCTATTCTTGCTCCTTGGCCCATCATTTGGTTTTATTCTTTTCCATCTCTTTTACCGTTCCAACATATGTTATTCAAGAAGTTATTAAAACAATGCAAGAATGTTTTTCAGATTTTCACAAGTGCAATGTTTGGCAGAGTTTTAAAGATGAAAATTTTCTTCCAGGTTATACTTATTGAATATAATAAATTCACCCCCCCCCAAAAAAAAAAAATTCTTTTTCTTACCTATTTGAAGCTGCTCTTCTGTTCCATTAATGCCAATATGAATTAAAAACATTCTAAGGGAATTGATTAGACATCTAAAATGGCTAAAAAAAGATCCCCATTATACTGAAAAAAAAATCAGTTTAATAAGGCTTGCAAAAAAAAAATCAAGAAAAATCAGTCCAGTTTGAATCAATACACTGGTTTCCATGCCTCTCATATTCTTCATTGGATGAAATATTTTAGCTGCACATTTCAGATTTATAATCCCTGTTCAATATAATATTTTTATCCCAAAGAGCAAAACCTCCAACTGATTATTTCCTGAGTGCTTCCCTCATTGTCATAATCATCAGTTAGACAACTATCTCTTCCTTCCCCCGAACTTAGAGAAATTATGGGGAGAATTATTGATCCCTACTGATGGGTACATTCCATTGATACAAAGTTTTGAGTTAGTGACATTCTGACTTCTCTCCTTCTCTTTGGTGAAGGGTTGAATACAGCAAAAGACTAAGAGGATGTTCATTTAATTGGAATGCCTACTGAGATCTAAGGCAGCTGGGGCAAAGGATGGACCCTTTCTCTGCACAATGGCACTGGCTGAAGGGTGTATATAAGGTGGCCTTATTAAAGTGACAAGGCAATTTAATTCTTTTGTGCACAATGATTCTACTTCATTGATTTACAATGGGAAGGATATAATTTTGCTAGTGTTGGCAAAAAGCTCAAATGTCAGGCTTTTCAAATTGCCATACTTGCCTTGTTCAGGATGAATAATGAATAAGTCACCTTTTGTCTCCTGTTAAATATCCTTGAATAAATACAAAGAACATGGGAGACATAAATGATTGCCTGATTTTATGTTTAAAATAAAGATCAACATTGTGATAAATGGTTGAAAATGTTCCAGGTGAAGTAATATGACTCTGCTGATAACTACATTATCTATTATGGAAACGATCAGGTGTAGAATGTAGGACAGTTTTTTAATGCCAAATTTCTCTAATGAGGAGAAAAGTCAATTTAGAACTACATAGAATTAGAACACTGATGTTCTAAAATTCTTTTGATAGATTCCTGTGTTTATATCTACAGTATATTTCTTTGTTCCTTATTCTATTTTGCAAGACATTGGGTAATTTAATTAAACTTCATTTGTGGCTGAATATTTGATAGAATATATTCAAAGGAAAAAGAGTTACCAAATAATGGAAAATATGATTTTAGGCTCAATAATGTTCACATTTTATAAAGTAAAAAAAAGTGTTCCAGATCTGCTGATTTTTGCATAGAAAAGCACGCTATTGAATTTTCATTCATACAGTTGCCTATTCTGTGTCTCAGCAGGAGTTAACAGGATAACAATAGAAGGGGAAAGCTATTCAAACAGATAGTGTCCTCTAATCTGCATTTTTCCCTTCTATTGAAGGGATAGAAATTCAGCATTAACACATGAAGATTTATGCAGAGGATACTTTTTGCATCATTGTCGCATAACTTCCTGATCAGTTGAAACAGCTAAAGCTTTTGTATTTGTACTGTATTTGTCCAAGAATGTGCAGAAAAAGCTACCTTCTCCGTGTCATCTAAAATGTCATTGTGTTCATGTTAAAGATGGTTAAAAAACAAATACATTATGAACCTGATTACTCTTGTTCTTCCCTTTAGGAATATTAACAACAAAAAATAGCTTAGATTGAGCAAATCAGATTCGGATTTAATCAGACTTAGCACAGAGCCACTGAAAAGTGGGACTTTGTTTGTGTATTAGATTTATAAGCTTCTCAACTCCATTGTAACTAGACAGTACACAATATAATTTCATGACAATATAAACAAATAAAACAAGTATCAAAGCAAAATAAAAATGCAGTTATATGCAGAAAGTTATTTCCAATAAACTGGTTATCCCTACAGAGGCTCCACCATCCAGTCTAATCCAAGGATACAGGTTTTAAAATTTTGCTTAAATAAGACAGTGTGAGGGCCACATAAGTCTCTGGGAGATTTTTCCTAGAGGGCATATACTTTGTCAAAAAAAGGCCTACTTCCTGGGTCCTATCAAATAGCACTGTTTAGAACCTGATATGTGCCAAATCTGCTGGATCATACAGTAGACATAAGAAATATATGTCCCTCAGATGACCAGGCCTAGGACCAGAGGTGGGCTGTACTTAACGTTAATAACCAGTTCGCTGTTAACAACAGGTTGTGAGCATGCCCCCATCCATCTACAGGTTGAGGCCAAAATTTATGTTGCTAAGTTAAACATTTGTTAAGTGAGTTTGTCCCATTTTTAAATGCCACATTTGTTAAGTAAATCACTGCCATTGTTTACTTATCAGAAGGTCACAAAAGGTGATCACATGACCCTGGGACATTGCAACTGTCATAAATATGAATCGGCTGTCAAACATCCAAGCATCATGTGACCATGGGGATATTGCAATGGTCATAAGTCACTTTTTTCAGTGCCGTTGTAACTTTGAATGATCACTAAGTGAACTGTTGTAAGTCGAGGACTACCTGTATCATTTCTCATCTATCTTCTTTTGTGATGAATAGCATTATACAAAATCAAGAAAAATAGTAAGAATTTTGAATGAAAAAAATTAAAGATGGCAAATAGGGAAGAAGAAATATGTATCTATTTTATACCAACATAATCCAGTGTACTTCTCTATTCCATCTTTGCAAATATCCTTGTTTCGACCATGTCTGTATACCAGTTTGCACATTGTCTTTTGTTCTTTAAACTTCTCACCTTGTTTCTCATCTCTCTTTTATAGTTTCAGTTCCAACATCAATTATTTTCTTGCTCTTCTTACTCTTCTTTCTGACCCATTTGCTTTTCCCTCATTTGTTTGTTTTGTAATTCAGTTCTCATTAATTCTCTTCTATGCCCAAATCACCTTAACATATTTCTTCACTATTGGTAATATGCTCCTGTATTAAGTCCACCTTAATTCATCACCCTTCATTTTTGATCCGATGCTTGCTATAAAACAGGGGTATCAAACTCTATTTCATTGAAGGCCGCATCAGAGTTGTGTTTGACTTCCAATGGCCCTTCCATATGGAAGCACACATTGTCAGATGGTGTGTGTGTGTGTGTGTGTGTGTGTGTGTGTGTGAAGAACTCTCAGACTCTCACTACTGAATTCTGCATTTTTTGAATTTGTAATATATCTGGAATTTATTTATTGTTTTACCTTTTCCCCCTTATAAATTCTCATAGGCCAGCATTTCATAAAAATGCTTCAATTGGCTATTTTCTCAGGAATTTCTCTGTCTGTTTAGGGGAAAAAAGAACAAGTATAGCAGCCTTCCTGCAAATAGTGGAACAACGCTTTGCCTTATTTAGAAATATGAACTGGGTATTAATCAGAAAGTATTCTAAGTGAGCCTAAGTGCCTGGAAGAATTAGTTAAATGTGGGGATATAAAGTGGAGATTAATGTCTACCTAGATTTGACAGTGAAGGAGAATGCAAACTGCAGTTTCAATGACGTTAGTCCACATACAGGCTTTTTTAAAAAGTTCCTTCTGTGACAAATACAGGAAGACCATTAAAATAGGCTAAATTTAATTCCCCTTTGAATTTAGGAATAGTGAAAAAAAATTAGGTATTAATTTTATAAAAAGTATATTTGTGAATGTTTCTGCACAAACAGGGCTGTTTTGGATACTATGCCATCTATTTAAGAAAGTAGAAATAAATTTTGTTTGGTTTCTTAGTGCCAGAACGAACAGAAAAAGTAAGAACTTCCTGCTTTTTAACAAGTTCACAATAATGCATGAAGACTGCAAGCTTAGTGCATTGTTTCATTTACTGATAGAGACAAAGGTTTAGTATTCTGTTCCATGTAATATTTTCCTGTGCTTTCTTTGATGAGAAATATTGCATCTTTCATCAAGGTAATGTATCTTTTCAAAAAATTGTCAGAATCGTTTTGATTGAATGACTAGAGGAATCAATAGTAGAATTGTATTAAAGAAAACGCTGCTTTGCTCACTATTAATTGTCTCCAGTTCAATAACAGTGGACTTTAAAAAGGGGGGAAATCCTTTTTAATGTTTTGATATATAATGCACTTAATGCATCATAGAAGAAAGTATGGGAAGAATGCCTCTGATTCTTTTGTATTTTTTCAAAAGTCTTGCACTTTCATTTCTGCCTCTTTTGAATACTTTAGTTCAGGGAGAGGGCAAGAGAGATTACTTTTTCAGTAGCAGATTAAATTCTGTGGCACACCTTGAATGAAAATTGGAACCTATTCATATGTTCTTATCAACAAGTAGAGTTGCCTCTTTACATTTCTTTAAAACAGGATAGGCAAATACACAAGGAAATACTGAACCCTATAAAATCATTGGTGCTGCTTTTTTCTCATTCTTAAATAATAAACTACTACTAATAGCACAAAAAACTATGGGTGAAAAGATTCCTCTAACTTCAAAAATCAGGAAAGCAGGAGATTGATACTATATACGTAGAAAATAATCTATAGATAATATCTAGTTTTGGCCACCACGATATTAAAAACATGTCAAGACATGAAAGAGGGTAAAGTTTAGAGAAGAGCAACAAAGATTACTAGGAAACTGGAAATTAAAGATACAAAGAAAAGTTGCATGTCTACGGTAGTTTAACGAAAAGAACTAGTGGTGATATGAGAGCAGTGTTGCAATATTTGAGGAGCTGCCACAAACTAGAGGGGGTCAACACTAAAGCATCTGAAGGCAGGACAAGAAACAATAGATAGAAAAAATCAAGGAGAGAATTAACCTAGAAATAAGGAGAATTTCGTGACAGTTAGAACAATTAATACACCTTGCCTTCAGAAGTTGCTCCATCACTGAGCATTTTAAAAAGAAGAATGCACAATCATTCATCTGAAATTATATAGGATCTCCTGCTGGAACAAGGGATTGGCTTAGAAGACATTCCAACTCTGTTATTCTATGTCTGTTAGTTGCTTCAAGGTTCACTTGCAGAACAATTTTCCAAAAAATTAAGGACAAAATGATCAAGTGTGATTACTTTGGATTTGTGACTAATATGTGCTGCTCTAAATATTTCTCATTGGAGAATAGTTTGTCCTAAATTTGGCTATGCAAGTTGAGGAGATGTAACTTTTTTTCTTTTCTTCTGTTCAATTGTGTCCAATTCTCTTAAGACTGCCTGCACAAGTTGCTTCAGTTGTCTTGGCATGGTTTTTCAAATGTGGTTTGCCATTGTTCATTTCTAGGGCTGGAAAAAAGTGATTGGCCCAAGATCACCTGCTGGTTTTGTGCCTAAGACATAACTAGAACTCAATCTCCTGGTTTTTAGTCCGATGCTTTAATGTCATGTAAGATGTCATTATAACTTGTCCTGAATGTTTATACTGATTAATAGGTATTCTGCATACTAAACATTCATGAAGACAATCAACTTCAAGTATTCAAATTGGTGAACTCAAGAAAAAACCTTTCTTAAAATGTTGATAATCTGAGTCACAGTGTATGGGGCCGGATTAAACTTATTGCTCTCAATGATTTTATATGTTAATTCTTAGAATTCCAATTCAGTTTGTGGAAATACCAAGATGAGAATTCTGGAATTTGATCAATGTTTCTGGTAAGCATCAGGTTGGTGATAACTGACTAAATAAATAATGGTCGAGCTCACAGTAAACATCATATGTTGTATATTCTAATAGCTTAATTAATGAATATTTCATGTCCAGAATTTAGCACAGGTTATCTTTAACTCATGACCATTCTTTAACAGTGGTCTGGATGTCAACCCTGAAGCTGTCCTGACTGAAGCCACTTTGACCTCGTCAGTGTTGCCACACTGGAGCTGAGGGTCAGTGAGGGGGGATTTGAGATAGAGGGATTTTTGTAGCCAAAACAAAATACTTTCTCTTGGGAACCAAGGACATTCTCACACCTGGTTGGAAGAAGGTCGAGTGATGGCACCTGGTTGTTGGACTGCACAGTGATTGGACCATGTGACTGATTGTTTTGAGAAAGTAGAAAATATTTTACTTTTAATAAGGTGAAAACTGCGGGAGTTTTCAGAGTCAGTTTTCACTAGATATGTGCCAATATGATATTTCCAATAAAAGTAATCTTTGAGGAATTCAATTGTCTCTGAGTCTTGCTTTCAATGGATGTATTACTTGGAACCCTGACATCAGAATTACAATAGCCTCAGGAAAGGTGTTTAGACTTCCGGCCATAAAGTACTTCAGGCCATTATAAAATGTTGCACTACCAGCCCCTTGATTGCATGATCACAATCTAGGTATTTGACAACCTGTTAGCATTTACAACAGTTGCCAAGTGCCCTGCGATAATGTATGTAATCACCATTTGCAATCTCAGTGGGAAAGCTGGCAGGAAATATTGTAAGCTGCTGTTGCCTGCCCAGAGGGGTCCTCTCATCACTGGGGATTGGCTTAAAGTGTTGCCTGCTGAGAGAAGCTGACTTCCTTTGGTGGGAAGCAGAAGATTTGAAGATTTCAGCTCTATTCTACACCCTGCCAAAAGTTTCCTTCCATGCATGGAGGAAGCTGAAATCCATTCCCAGGCAGCTCTTTCAGCCTCCTCCAGAGTTGAGGGGGAGCTGAAATCCAAGCAGAGAATAGAGAGGTGGCTTGGTAAGGTAAGAAGTGCAGGGTGCCTTGAGTAGCTGAGAGAGACTTTGGGAAGCCTAGTACAGGCTTCATGCAAGTGTCTCTTTGCTCACTGGTTTAACATCCTGCTTGTATTTCAGCAGACAGGATTTTTTGTTCCTGAGCATAGAAGCAGTATGGTAAAGAAAGGAGTGCAGAATGCCTCAGGCAGGTCTGTGGATCTGGAAAACTCAGTGCAATCTACGTGTGAGTGTGCCCACGGGCTGATAATCTTCTTTGGATTTCATCATGGAGCCTTCCACGATCTCTCCCACCCCCAAAACACCCCACCAACCTTACCTGGGACTCCCATCTACTTAACAGCCCATGAAATCGCTTCACCACTACAACTGGGAGTGCTGGAATTGTGGTAAATGAGAGAAGCTGTCATATGGGCATCACACTTAATGACCAATTCGTCCAATGACTAAATGCCAGGCCTAAGCCTAGAAACAAGACAGAGAAATCCAATTGAGTTCAATCCTTTTTTGCTTATACCTAGCGGTGAGCTGCTACCGGTCCACCTCAGTTCAGGCAAACTGGTTGTTAATTTTAAGGCTAGTTCAGCAAACTGGCAAATCGCACCTTTGGCTGGCTCCGCCCACCCCACCCTGCCGCTCCCAGGAGTCCCCACGTGGCCCATTTTGGATCCCAGGTAAGCCCATGTGGAGGCTTGGGGAGTGAAAAACAGGTCTCTTGGAGGCTCCGGAAGGCCTGAAATGAGCCTGATTCCACCCTCCAGAGAGCCTCTGGAGCTCAAGGAGGCCGTTTTTGCCTTCCCAGAGGCTCAAGAAAAGCCTCCAGAGCCTAAGAGGGCAAAAACATCCCCCCACCCCCCGCTGTATTGCAGGAGGCCGACCCACCCAGCAACCAGGCAGAGAACTGGCCATACCCATCATACATCATGGCCATACCCACCCAGCAACCAGGCAGAGAACTGACTGTTATTTTGAACCCCACCCTTGCTTATACCTAAAAATCTTGCCAAACTAAAGTTATAACAGGTGGTATTCAGCAGGTTCTGACCAGTTCTGGAGAACCGGTAGCGGAAATTTTGAGTAGTTCAGAGAAGCGGCAAATATACCTCTGACCGGAGATTTTACAGTATCCTTCCCCTGCCACACCCATAGAACCGGTAGTAAAAAAAAATTGAATCCCACACTGAGCTATAAGCTTCTAACCTACTAGATATAACCTGAGAGATTCTAAGGCTGGCTATCCTGAACACACACACCCCTTCAAATTGGGACTGCAGAGTTCCTTAATCCAGGCCTCTCTATTGAAAACTTCTCTGTTACCAAAACAACTACAGTGATTCACTTAACAACTGTGGCACAACAGATTGTAAAATGGAACAAAATTCAGTTAACAAATATTTCACTTAGCAACAAAAATTGTACTCATAAGTCAAGGACTATCTATAAAACACTGGCTTTTATTTCCTTGAATTTATAACATGGAATAAGCATGTTTGTGAGTAAAAAGTTGTAAATAAATAAGTTATGCATATAAATATCTGTTTTTTTAAATACTTTCCCCATAAATCTCTAAAGATCAAAGCCCAGAGCCTAAAACAGTTAAGGCCTTTACTTTGAAAAATAATAAATGGGGCCAGGAGAAATGTTACATTTTATTTTAGTAATATTGAATTCAACCAATAAGAGTTAACATAATGACATTCAGAACATGTATTAATAGCCAATGATGAATTGATTATTATGACTGGAGATTTCAGGGACCATATCCAAGGTTTTTAAAAGGCCCATATAGCTTTTGGGTAATGCACTACAAAATAAATAATACAGTCAAAAGTGCCATGAAATCTAATTTTTTCTATAATATAGGATAGAATGAAAGTTCTGTAACAAAATTGAAAAGGAGGTTTGTTGGAATGCTGACATTCCAACCAGTAACCTTTGTTAGAATAGCACCTGGCACATCTGCGGTATCTCGAAACTAAAAGTCCCAAACTTTACTCCCCTCATCACATCACATGGACCAATCACGATCAGTCCCAGTGTAAGATTTCTAATGATCTAAGTGCTAGAGCCCACTGTAACTACATAGCCAAAAAGGCATTAAAAGTTGTTAATCTAATCCTATGTAGCTTTTTCTCTGGTAATATCACACTACTAACTAGAGCATACAAAACATTTGCTAGACCAATACT
>JANHFN010001605.1:58921-69293 GCA_032468175.1 Toxicocalamus goodenoughensis | reverse complement strand
CTGTGGCAGCCCCTCAAATATTGGAAGACCGCTATCATGTCTCCCCTGGTCCTTCTCTTTACTAGACTAGCCAAGCCTGTAACCGTTCTCCATATGTTTTAGTCTCCTGTCCCCTAAACATCCTGGTTTCTCTTCTCTGTACTTTTTCTAGTCTCAACGTCTTTTTTATAAAGTGGTGGAACAAAACTGGATGCAGTACTCTAGCTGTGGTCTTACTAAGGTTTTATAGAGTGGTATTAGTACCTCCCTTGATGTTGATTGTATCCCTCTGTTAATGCAATTTAGGATTGCATTAGCTTTTTTGGCTGCTGCTGCACACTTTACAGAAGCAATGGGTGTCATCACATGATCATTCCAGAGAAACAAAGTTGCCTTTTAAGGTATACTCTGGGGGATTTTCAGTGCATAATTTAAACAGCAGTAGCAACAGTAGCAACAGCAACAAAAACTAAGAGACTGTATGGTCCATCCAGGTTGCAATTTTTTGTTTAATTCTTTGCTTTATAACCTTTAGAAAAAAAAGCCAGACAAGAAAATTCTCCTGATAAAGGAGCAGTAGAATGAAACTGATTTTTGAGGATACACACATCTGTATTTTATTATTTTTGCCAGATGTATTCAGTGGTCCTAAAATCACTGGTCTCAAATTTTCTGAATCTCATAACTTTACACTATTACAACACAGAGAATATGGAAACTCGGGACATAACAACATTATTTTATAGTTTAAAGATGTGCTAGTTAAATTCCAATTTAAAGTCACTATCCAGATTGCAAAATATTCAAGATAGAATTAGTATTTTAATTGCTTAATGAAAAATAGTATGACAAAGTTAGCCTTTGCTAAGGAAAAGAAATGACATCAGTTTCGGATGTGGTAAGGTTCTTGTAATCATTTTTAGTTTATATTTATTTATTTACTTCCAGAAGAATGTTGATAAAGCAAAACCTGAATAATGTCCCAGCTACGATTATGCTAGAAGACAAAGAATTCATTTAGGTACCCAGAGGCTAGTTTTTGACATGTGGAAGTCCAACAAAGTAGATTTTTCACATTGAAGGAAAATGTGTAATTCTTATTTTGTATCTCACATGAAAACCATAATTTAGCAACATGATTCACTAATTTCTTATTAAATTTTTTAAAATACTGTGTACAGTGAAAATAGAAGCCATCAATTTCTAAATGGAGCTTTAGAAGCTGGGAGGAAATTCAAGAAAAAATAATTTGCAACAAGCATTTTGTATTTTGGATAAATATTAGCTCAGTGAAAAACAAATTTACGCCAAAACAATTAACTCACATTATGACAATTTGTTTTTATTTAAAAGATGTAAACCCAAAATCCTATACAAAAATTCTTAATGCAGAATGACAGTCAGAAGAAACTGTTAAATGTTGCACTGGGTTTCTTGTTAAAACCTTTATGTTTAAAAACAGATTAAATTAGTTAAAAGGATAAACCTTGTATGTCAACTTTTAAAATCCAAATTTTACTGCTCAGTTTTTTAAAACACCAAGTCCCTCCTCCCACTCCTTGCTTGTTGCAGTGTAGAAACCTATCAGACCTTTAAGCCCAGGAGCATGAACAGTCTTGTTATAATTCCTGGTTGAACTTTGTCATTGGATGCATGATTTTGGAGTGTGCCAGGGTAACATTCAGCCTCTGCCTTCATTTTTATGATAATTCCTAGTAAATTGTGGTGCAATAAACTCTTCAAGCCTGTCTTTCTAGTGAAAGCCATGAATCAATCAGCTGCAGGCTCTTTTTTGGGGGGGTCTTTTCAATGTATAGCGATCATTTAGATTTGACATGCATTGTGAGACCTTAGCTTGGCTCCTCTCTATAGTCTGTCATTAATTCCAGCCTTTGCTATTCTGAAGTACAGTGAAGGATGACTGAGAAATCATTGCCCCTCTTCAGCTCTGTTATTGCACAAAATAGCAGCGCAATAATTTTTTGTCAATGTTTTACTCTAAAAGCTTTCTACGTCAGTCTTGAAAGGGAAGCAATAAAGCCCATTCAGTGGCATGAATAAAAATCCTTTGAGGTTTAGGCATAGGGTTTCTTTTCTTCAGCTGGTAATCAAATTGGAGCTAAAATGAAATTGAGTTTTCTTATGAAAATAGCCTTTGTTGCTGGGAAGGCTGGTAATTCATAAACAATAACCTGCTCTTTTGTGTGGATAATAATATATTCATGTTCTTTCAATAGGGTAAAAGCCAGACCTAGTGCATTATGGTACTGTAAAAAAAATAGCAGAAGGAGCTTTGCTGGAATAATCTTCAAGACAAAATGTAGTGTTTGTGACTTGAACCTTTCAGCTTCTCTTGGAAATTATACTTTGCTCTTATATATAAGCTGAGTCTTGATTTCTTTTTTTCCTGCTTTTTAGTTGTTGATTTGTTGCTGCTGTACAATATTTGGTTAATTGTGGAATAGTATCAAGCTGTGCTCATCTGCTGCCGCAAAAGCTGCTGCCAGCTGCGGGGGAAACAGAGGCTGCTGCTAGAGGATGTACATTATTCACAGAAGCAGCCTCTCATCCCTGATTATCACTGAAGAGTTTCTGATTCTTCATTACTGTATACCTACAGTACAGGCAATTGGACCACAAGATCACCCCAAGGTAGGCAGAATTCCTTCCTCCTCTTTATTTTATGTTGAGTCAAATAATCAGTGGGCATCAGAAACTGGGGAAAGTTCTATAGGTGAACTTGGAAAGAACCACATACTATTTACTTCACTAGAACTGGAGGAGATTTTTATGTTGATGGTCATGGTGTTGATTTTTAAAAGGTCATGTATGCTATAACATATTTATATCTGTGTGGGGTGGATTTTCATACATATTTGCAATGTATTTATTATGTAGTCTTGCCTTTGAAGAGTTGGTTTCAATATGTTTCTATCAGGCAATTGGCAATAGTATATTCATTTTGATATATTTTGTATATAGCTTGTACTTTATGTTGTCCTAAAATGTGATTGAACCTGTTACTGTGATGACACACATTAATACATAATTTGAAAAAAAAAGAGAGGTAACACTGTCAAATTGAAACACTGTCACAAAGAAACCTTGTTGTCCAAAGTGAAAGCTGTTCTCTGCTTTAACATTGGGAGGGAAAGGAGATGAGAAGTTTTGATAGATTGAATATGGTTTTAATTGTCTCAGAGATTCTCATGTAAGAGAAATGTAAATCATTCAGTTGGAAATCTCAAGTTGATGATATGTTTATTAAAATGTACATAAGTTATTTTCAATCTTAGATAAAGGCACTAATCCTTTCATCATTTGGATGGGCTATTACATCAAATATTTAAATATAATTTAATTAACCTGTAGGCATTGGTGGAAAGCTGAATGAAATATTTCAATTGCTTGAAAACAAATCTAAAGCAACGGTTACCCAATAGGGACTATAAGCTTATAAAAAGACAAGAGATGATCAACTGAGAGTATTTCTTCTCCCCGCTCTAGCCACTAGCTTTTAAAATGAAGTGTTGTGCTATCCAAAGATTTGTAAGTTCACTTCTGATGACATAGGAAAGAACCTGGATATTCACAATGATTTTTTAAAAAGTTTGCAAACTACACGTTAGTTTCAAATATAGTTAAATACAATGTCTCTACAAAATATATTGCAGAATAGAGTTTGAAGTGTACTCAACAGTAGAACATTGGGTATAAAGAATCAGAAATATCTATGTTCCACATTAAAAGTGCAATCCTATTTACCTGAAGTAATTATTAAATTCAGTAATTACTTCTTAGTAGACCTTAGTATAAACTGTACAGTCATGTTGCTTAATTATTTATGGAATTCAGTAATGAAATTGTATGCTTTGCAAAATAACTTTTAGGCACTGTGGTAGTTGCCAGTCATGGTAATGTATGGCATTATCCAATTAGTATAAACCAGCATGAGAGTTTTGTGCATTTGTGATATTTAACATACTTCTCTTTTTAACTGTGGTGTGCATGAGATACTTTGTGAACATTTGTACTTGTTACTAATATAGGTCAAAGTTTGACAACTGGTGCCTTCCAGAGGTTATAGCCTATTATATCAATCAACCCCAGTTAGCATGGGAATTATAATCCAAATATGGAGAACAACCAATTAGCAATCCCATGATCCCTCTTACTACAGAATCCCTCTTACTACAGAAAACATATGCTCTTTCACTTCATGTTGTATTCGTTTGCCTTCTTGATATTAATGGAATGTTTTCTGAAATATATTTGAAACCACTGAAACATTAGATGTACTACCCCCCACTCTCTATGTGCTCCCTATGTAGGCAATTTCACAAATTAGGCAGAATAAGTGGGTAGAGTTCTGATTAGATAATGTATTTTATGATGTTTCCATATAACAAAATATTCCTTTCATATAGAAAGCTAGCACAAAAAGGAAGAAAATATAGCAGAGAAATCCAGTCCAGAATGCTACTATTTTCTTTTTCTTAAATAAAGAACACCCCTCAAATTGGAGGAGCATAATGTGACAGTGTAATTCAGAGATACAGCCTAATGGTGGTAATGTGGGTTATACCAGTTCACAGAGCAGCTCTATGCAGGGGAATCATCTTTTAGTGCTTCAGAACCAAAAAAGTTATATTGTGGACATGCCTTCAAAATATTTTATAAAGGCAAAATAAAAATATATGAAGCAATTAAAATAAATTATACCTGACATAGGGGGCAAGAGGTAAGCATAAAATATTTCTCTGAAAATCATTCCTGATATACATACAGATTGTATTTTTATAGGTATCATATAAATATTGTAATCCTAAAACAGTACAGTATTTTACCAGCTTATATTGCCACTCATGTAAAATTAATATAAAATTAATTAACTTCAGTTTTATTCTGAATGATGCTGGACAGTTCAGTTTCAAATTATTTAGTTGTAATATTTTACAGCTGCTTAGTTCTTTCCAAATACTGCAACTATTCCTCAAAATTTAGTGAATTATGCTTTTGAATTGTAGTGAAATCTTTTAAAAAGAGATAAACTTACTTAATGGCTTCAGCATGATACACATTTATTTAAACAAAGCTAAAATAAATATTTAGATTATATTGGAAAATGGAAAGAACTATAAGATTGATAAAATTAGTTGACATCTTTCATTGGAGCAGCTTCTATTGGAATAAATTAATACAGAAATAATATAGAAATAGAAAAAGTATTTTTTAAATTAATCAATATGGCTTTGTGTAATAGTTTAGCTTGTTAAATATTAAATGTAATATTTTAGTTTGGCATGAATGTGTTAATTTGTTTGTATCTCATATGGTATAATATACCCATGATTATTATTTTGTAATCTGCTTTTCTCAGAAATATTGTAGAAATAGCTAAAGAGAAATGAAAAAAAGTCCAAATGTTGTACTACAATTATAATCCATTAAGATTTTAGTGATGGATATTTCAATAATCTTGAAACTAGTGGAGTTCTGAGATTAAAAAGTCTATCCAAATTCCTTTAATTTCAATAGGATGCTATTGGGTCATTTTTTTCAGGAGGAAGTCCAGTAATTTCATGTTATTTTATTGAAATCTCAATTTTTTTTACTGCAAAAGCATTATTCTATTTGATAGGCTTTGTATTCTAAATCAAAAGAAGAAAACAAAATAATGTGTTTGATTTATATTTAAGTACATTATACAGCTTAATATTTATTGGTCTTTAATATTAAAACTGGACATATATTTTAAAGATTTTTGGAAAATTAGAATGCAGGAAAAGCTCTCATTCTTTTAAGATAATACAATGATACCTTTACAGCAATGCCTATACACTTACTGAAGGATAAATTACTTAAACTAAACTAGACTTCTGAGCAGGTATATGTGAGGTATATATGTTAAGTGTTGCAAAAATAAATAAATAAATATATAATCCTAGAAACTGAATTGTCTTCAGTGAGAGAGACTACTGTATCTATCCAAGTTATCCAGTCTCACCTAGCCCCTTCCCATTCCATCCTTTGAAAACTAGCCTCAAGCCTATATTATATCCATATGTAAAACACATGGCAAACTCTAAAACCTTGGTAGAAAACTATGAACAGTAGCTGAATAATATGTTTCAGGCACATTACACATGCTTGTCTGATAATATCCCACTTAATTAAGTGGAATCAAGGTACATAAAACTTTGTTGTCTAAGAAAGGGATAAGATAGGAGGCACCACTCCAATCCACATATGAAATAAATGCTTCCTAGGCTAGAAACTGAACTTTTCTATACTCTTGATGATTAGAAATACTTCTATCCTACCAGAAGATTTTCCACAGGTTTGAATGCTGGGAAATAATGGAATCCGCTATCTTGCTTGGAAATAAAGTGGAGTCTTTTGAAGAACGCTATGTTTGCAAATCTCATTTTCAAATTGCTTCCAGAAATTGCCTAGTAACCATCTTAAAACTATCAGAGAACTTTGAACGACAACTTTGAAAGTCTTTATTGGGTGATGTTTTTTCAATTTCGAACAAAAGAAAAAAATAAATATATTAGCTTAAGAAGTTAACAAAAATGAAACAAACAGCAAAAAGCTAAATAAGATTCTCACCTACGAAAGTTATAAATAGATTAAGGCAGATGGTGGGATGCTACCGGTGGCTCTGAAGATCAACTGAGACCAAACCAGTTCTCTCAGACGATCTGCTGCCCAGGCTCCCATAGTGGCCTTCATTTCCTGCTTTTGAAGCCCAGTGGATTGCAGCGCGTCAGCTGTTGAAGACACAGGGAGACTGCAGGATTGCAGGAAGTGAGTAGGAAAGCCTCTGCGCGTGCGCAAAGCGCGTGTCTGGCATGTGTGCGCACGCAAAGTGTGTGCGCCTACACAAAATGCACCCACCAAGCCACGCCCACCGAACCAGTGGCAAACCACTTTGAAATCCACCACTGGATTAAGGATCTAAATAATATTGACTTGGAATATTGACTATAACATTTTGATATTAATTAAAATAGCTTCTTGTGGGGAATAGATTTATTGTGACTATCCTGGCTATTATAAGCCATAACAAAGATAAATATAGTTTTACTAGATATGCAAAATAACTGGCTGAAGTTTTAAAATGTAAAGGGAATACAAATGATGAACCAAGAGAATAACTTGAAAAATGTTTTCTTCTAGAGCCATGTTTAGAATGGAGTACTGCAAAGCTAACTCATTGCTCACTCCAGGAGTTGGATTCTGAGCAACTCAAGGTTGACTCAAGCTGCCGTCCTTCCGAGGTCAGATAAATGAGGACCCAGATTGTTGGGGGCAATATGCTAACATTATAAACTGTTAAGAGAGGGCTGTAAAGCACTGTGAAGTGGTATATAACTCTAAGTGCTATTGCTATTATATGATCCACAAAAAAGGCTTATTAAAGCCTTAAATCTATGTAATTGGATAAAGAAGAATTGAAGTAAAATCCCACAACAATAATTGATTAATCTTAATAAAGATTAAAGCAAAAAAGATTAAAGACTAGAGATTAAAAAATGAATATAAAGTTGTTTTATTTGATCAAGGTTAAAATTTTTGCAAAATTTGGCAACCCTTTTATGGACTTTTTACTTACAGTAAGATTGAAAAGTTGTTTTTATGGATTTGCTTATAGATAAGGGATGGGACAGAAGGTAAAGATATATCTGTTTGTGACCTTAAGGGGGTCAAGGGTTATTAATTTTTTATGCTTGTTGTGTGGTTAGAATAGTATATACCAGTGGTGGCTTTTTGGGCTCCTTTGCCAAAAATTGTGTCACATGCCAACACCCAGAAGGCAATGCATGTACTCCCCCCCCACACACACACACCTTGCGCATGCACACACAATCCCTTTTTTGACCTCCCAGAGGCTTGAGGAAACCTTCTGCAGGCTTTGCAGGCTGAAAAATGGACCCATTTCATCACTTCCAGTATTTCCGGAAATATAGGAAGTGACGAAATGGGCCTATTTTTTGTCCTGCAAAGGCTTTCCTCGAGCCTCTGGGAGGCTGAAAAAGGCCTCAAATAGGCCAAAAATCAGCTATGAGGCGTATGCATATGCAGTGAAATAAGTTTGCCCGCAGCTCATGTGCCAGCACAAATGGCTCTGCATGCCTCCTGTGGCACATGTGCCATAGGTTCACCATCACAGGTATATACTGGTCTTTTTATTTATTATAATCTTTTCTTTTTCATCTTTTTCTTTTTTCCTGCACTTCCCCCCCTTCTGATTTTCTTCATTTAGTTTGTGTTAGTTTTTACTATTTTAATTAAAATTCTTGATAATTATATTAACAACAATGAAACCTCTTCAATAATCCATACAACTGGTTTTTTTCCTGTTCAAATGAACATTATGTTGCTATCTGATACTTACATGTGTTTCTTATCCTATGAATATACAAAATGCCAAATGGGTACTTTAAGTGGGGCAGGAATGGGGAGAATGACTGTTCTGTAAAGTTTATGTTTCTTTAATTTGCCAATATGTAAATAAATGAAAAAGATTTATTCAGTGAGTGGAGAAATATGTAGAGCAGGTTTCATGGCCAATGGTAAAAGATATTGGAAATTTTAGTTCAGTACTTCTGGAGGTTCTTATTGCTGTTCACTAGTAGTAGAAGTATGTTGTGCTAAAATGGACAACAGTTTCTTGCAAATGTTGTACTCTATATTGGTTGGAGAGATCCAAATGACTGCTTTGCTAATGAAGATAAAACTGTATTGATCTCTGGATAGGTTTGAATGAGGCCACAAAATTACAGTTATTTCATTTGGGAGTGGAAAATATGAATATTTAGTGGTCAAATTAACAATAAGGTAATAAGTGTTTGCTTAGCAAGTCAGTTTTGAGAAGAATTGAGAATATTTGATTTAGGGTAGGTGAGTGGTAAGTACTTGTAGGAAAACTCATTGATGCTAGTGAATTACATTGATTTTTAGAGCAAGTGTTAACCTTTGGTTTACAATCAATTAGTTATTATTGGCAAGTAACCTCTTTTTCTCTAATTGCATAACTAGCTAATCAAAAGGTTCTGTAAAAGTTAGGTTCGTAGTTCTAAAAGTTGGGTCTACAAAGCGCAGGGAGACTGGGCTGCAAAATTTCCCTGATATATGCCTTGCTAGTCTTTCAAACTGAGAATTATTTATTTGGAAATTTATGTGGTCGCCTACTCTCTAACAGTGACTCTAGAAGGCTCAGAAGCAGCAAAACTGATCAAATCTCTTACATTCAGCTAGCAAAGCTAAAGAACATTCTTCATACCCCATTCAGAGAGTGATTTTAGACTCTCCAATTGTTAGAATTATCTGCAGTTAAATGTTATCTATGTATCACACATATTGCTGACTTTATAATGCTAATGAAAGCTTCAGGCTGCTTTTTTTCAAGTAACTGCTGCCGAAACTCATCTGGCTGAAATACACAACTTATTAAATATAATTATTTAATATGACTTTGATTTAGTATTTACCATCTGCAGGGATACTTTAGCTGTCTTAGACAATGATGGTAAGAGCTATGGCCTATTGAGTTTTTTCCTTCAGTAGCACACTAAAAATGAATAATGAGCCCCTGTTTGACTAGCTCAAGTTCCTAAATCTTAGAAGGGCAGGGATGCAAAAAAACAACAACCCCCAACTAATTACAAGAGCTTAAAAAGAGTCCTAATCAGCTACACTGTGGGTTATAGATTTATAGCTTTCAAAAATAAGGCAGGTCTGAAGCTCTGTAGCTGATTTTTTTTAGCATGCTAAGCAGGAAAAAAAAAGAGACTTCTTCTCCAAAGTCAAAAAAGTTACCCATCTAGACAGTGCTCTATAATCATTATAGTATCTTCAGTATTTACAGTTTTTCTACTTTAGCTAGAAATTCAGAAGGATTGATGGAAGCATCTCTGGACTTGACTGAAGAAAGCTACCTTCCTATTTAGGCCAGACTGGATGGAACTATGGTTGCGACATGTTGCATTTCTAGATATTCCTGGCAGGATAGACTTGCAGTAGCAGCAGCAGTTCTTTAAATTGTCAGTTTATAATGCAAGCCAAGTGGCAGCAATTGCTATCTTGAAAACTAGATTTTTAAGGACAAGAATTATTTGTAAATAATGTGTGCGTGTGTGTGTACACTGTATGCATTGTATGCATGTATGCGACCCTTGTGGTGGCGCAGTGGTTCGAATGCAGTGTTATAGGCTCTGCCAACACTCTGGAATTCAATCCTCATAGGCTTAAGGTTGACTTGGCCTTTCATCCTTCTGAGGTTGGTAAAATGAGCACACAGTTTGTTGGCGGCAATACGCTGACATTTTATGACACCACTTTATGACCTTTTTGCCACAGTTGTTAAATGAATTACTGTAACTGT
>JANHFN010001605.1:45768-58821 GCA_032468175.1 Toxicocalamus goodenoughensis | reverse complement strand
TTTTGCCCATTTCCAATGTTAAATGAATTACTGTAACTGTTAAGTGAATCATGCAGTCATTAAGCGAATCTGGGTTCCCCTAACTGGCTTTGTTGGAAATCAGCTGGGAAGATAATAAATGGTGGTCACCTGGGAGAGTGCAATTGCCATAAAATATGCCATTTGCCAAGTACCCAAATTTTGATCATGTAACCATGGGGATGCGACAGTGGTCATAAATGTGAAAAACGGTCGTAAATCACTTTTTTTGAGCGCCACTGTAACTTCAAATGGCCACTGAACAAATGGTTGTAAGTCAAGGACTACTTATACTTCATTTGCATGGAAAATCAGAACTGCAAACATAGACAATAGATTGTAGCAACTTCATTTCTGAATACAACAGTAGCATAATATCACAACCACAAAATATTTTAAGATATTTTTTTCAAAATAGTTATGTCCAACCAATTTAAAAAATATCAAACATCAATCTTGACATGTTCTTAAGAAAAAGTATTAGTCAGAATCAGTGGAGAAAGAAACTTGGGTGCTTCTAGATAAAGCTTTTAACATGTAACTACCTTGATCCATTAATGGTATCTTTCAAGAGATCCAGATGACATCATTTTATATCTGCAATTTTCCTGTATCTTTCACTGCTGCTTCCATTGAGGAAATCTGATAAGGAAAAAAGAGCAGATTAGTTGCACTGATTGCATGCATCAAGAGCACTTTATTTGGAAATACTTTGGAAAGGTTTTATTTTAAAAAGGGATGACCTGGTAGAGTGAAATAAGGCAATACAAGCAGTCCTTGACATATGACAATTGAGCCCAACATTTATTTTGTTAAGTGAGACATTTGTTAAGTGACCTTTTCCCCATTTTACAACCTTTTTTCCATAGTTGTTAAATGAATCAGTGCAGTTGTTAAGCTAATAATACAGTTGTAAGCAAATATCGCTTCCTCATTGACTTTGCTTGTCAGAATGGTGCAAAAAATGATCAGATGAATTGGGATACAGCCACGGCCTTAAAAACATTCACTGACAAGAGTACCCACAACTTCTGCAGGGAAGCTGTTCTACTGGTTAATTGTTTTCACTGTCAGGAAATTTCTCCTTAGTTCTAGGTTGGCTCTCCCCTTGATTAATTTGCTTCTTGTCCTATCTTCAGTGCTTTGGAAAATAGGTTGACCCCCTCTTCCTCATGGCAGCGCTCCAAATATTGGAACGCTGCTGTTATGTCACCAATAGTCCTTCTTTTCAATAGACTAATCGTACCCAATTCCTGCAACCGTTCATGTTTTAGCCTCCAGCCCCCTAATCATCTTTGTTGCTCTTCTCTGCACTCTTTCTTCTCTCAATATCGTTTTATATTGTGATGACCAAAACTGAATGCAATATTCCAAGAGTGGTCCTACCCAGGCATTATAAAATGGTATTAACACCGTACATGAACTTAATTCTATTTCTCTGTTAATGCAACCTAAGGACTGTATTTGCTTTTTTTTTTGCAGCTGCAGCATACTGCTGGCTCATATTTAAGTGGTTGTTCACTAGGACTCCTAGATCCCTCTCACGGTTACTGGTATTGAGCCAGGTACCAGCTATACTATACTTGTGTATTAGGTTTTTCTTGCGTAAGTGTAAAACTTTAAAGGCTGATAGGTTGTAATTTCCTGGATCCATTTTTCCCCCCTTTTTTTCCAGATACGAACCACATCAGCTATTTTCTTCTGATAGTTTCCCAGTACTGCAGGAACTTTGAAAGATATGGTTCAGTGGTTCTGAGATCATGTCTACCAGCTCCTAGGAGCTGGTTCTGGTGATTTGAATTTGTCTACTGTGGACATGTGTTGTATTACCATTTTCTTGCCTATTTAACTTGCATTCCTAATCTGTTTTATGGTTCTGCATTGGTAAGTTTTTTTTTCCTTTTGCATAAAAACAGATGTAAAGAATGAATTAAGCAGCTCTTTCTTCCTGCTGCCCATCACTTCCTTGCCCTCTTCTCCCATTAATGGACCAATTGTTTCTTTGACTTTTTTCTTGCTTTTTCTTGCTTTTTTTTAATTATTATTTTTGACATTTCTTGCAAGTCTTAGTCCATTCTGAGCCTTAGCTTTCCTGACTTCATCTTTGCATATTTGAGCTGTATGCTGGTATTCTGCCTTAGTAACAGAATAACAGAGTTGGAAGGGACCTTGGAAGTCTTCTAGTCCACTGATGGTGAACCTTTTTGTTGTGGTGTGTCAAAAGCATGCGTGTGCTGGCACCCACAATGCAATGTGCCCTGCCCCTGTGCATGCATGCACAATACCCCAACCCCACTTACATACACTGCACATGCACATGCCTCCCATCTGTTTTTCAGCCCGTTTGAGGCTGATTTCACACTCCCGAGGAGCCAGGAGGAGGTTATTTTCATCCTCCCAGAGGCTCGAGGGAAGCCTCTGCAGCCTTGGGAGGCCGAAAAACGGGCCTTCCAGAAATTTCCAGAAGTGTCCATTTTCAGCCTCTGGAGGGCCTCCCAGAGGCTCGAGGGAAGCCTCTGGAGCCTGGGAGGCTGAAAACAGGCCTGTTTCAGCACTTCCAGTATTTCCAGAAGTCCCATTTTTTGGCCTCCCAAGGCTGCAAGAGGCTTTCCTTGAGCCTCAGGAGGGCGAAAATGCCCTCAAACAGACTGAAAATCAGCTGGGAGTCACTTTACTTATAAAATTTATATCCCACTCAACTCAATAAACTCCACAGTGAATGATTGTTGTCTAATTTATATGCTTAGTATATTTCTGTACAGGATAGCTTAATGGAGGTGATGTTGTGAGCCTTCCAAAAAGCCACAACTAATCTGAACACAAGGATTGGGTATATTAGCCTTAGCTTGCCAACTGTAATGACCACAAATTGATTATGACTTTCTCAGTTTACACATTTGAAAGGAAGCAGTTTTTCAAGTTTCTTGGACATGTGCCTTCCAAGTTGTCAGGGATGAACAATTACATCTTAAATAAGGGTTAATATCAGAGAGTTTCTTGAAGCTTTCCAACTTTTTTAGATGTGTATGATATGAATCTGGCAAGGAAAATATGTTGAATAAACAGTAATGTTTTCATTGTCTATGTGACCTTTTAAAATCTTATTGATAGAACTATATATTTTATTCATGAATTTTTTTGAAATAGAAAATATTTCATTAGGTTTATTACACATTTATGATGGAACAAGACTACAAAACTGTTACAACGTGGACTAATAATTTATCCAAAATATTTTAAAGGTGATATAGGGACTGTACTCTCTCCCAGTCCTACAGTTCCCATTTAATTGTTTATCTTTCCTTTCAGGAACAGAAGTTACATGCTTAATTCTCCTTTTATTTTACCTGTACAAGAACTTTGGGAGATGATTTGCAAGATACTGACTTTCTCAAAAATTATTATTAATCTACATGGCAGAAGATTTGGAGCTGTGGAATTGTCTAGCACTCACTGTTCTTAATACCTTACTTATGCAGATTTTATACTTCAGGTTATTTCAGCCTATGGCACTGAGCTCTCCAAGCACTGACCGTGTTTGTTTGTGCCAGAACCCACATCTATTTTGACATTCCTTATGAGTGTGTTAAAGTACTTCCTCGACACCCTGAACCAGACTAAAACAGTGTCAGCTGACTGATAATATCTGGAATCAAACAGAACTTTGTATTGATGGACTAATCTTTTTCTTCAGCGTTTATCCCGCGCTCTGGCGAGGTCCGCTAATGTCCTTGAGTACTGCTTCCATTTAAATTCCTCCCTATCACCTGAAATAATGAAAAGAAGTGCTCAATGTCCACAAGGAGAATGGAGTGATATGTATAGCAGTAAAAAAAAAGTAACCAGAAGTACATGTTGGTCTTACATATGCAAACAGGACCAGTATTCTGGGTTCATGACTAGCTGAGAAAACTGTTGCTTGAGTGCTACTCAATTGAGCCCACAGACCACTAAAGAGTAAGCTGGAAAGGGCATTACATAATGCTGCACCTGTGTTTAAAGATGGAATAGAATAGAATAAGAGTTGGAAGGGACCTTGGAGGTCTTCTAGTCTAACCCCCTGCTTAGGCAGGAAACTCTATACCATTTCAGATAAATGATTATCAAATATTTTCTTTAAAACGTCCAGTGTTGGAGCCTTTTCAACTTCTGGAGGAAAGTTGTTCCACTTAATTGTTGTAACTGTCAGGAAATTTCTCCTTCGTGCTAAGCTGCTTCTCTCCTTGATTAGTTTCCATGCATTGCTTCTTGTTCTACCCTCAGGTGCTTTGGAGAATAGTTTGACTCCGTCTATAGCATTGGGTACACTCAAGTAAATCAGAGGTAAAATTCTATTACAGGAGAATACCACACCCAAATTTCATAAAGCATGCCATACTCATAAAAACTGAACTAGGTCAGATGCAAGCTGAAGATGTTTTTCCCCAAAAGTTGATTGGAGCCCATGAGCTAAATCTGTGTTTCCAATAGCTAAAAAACCCAGAAGAGTCAGGGTTTATGATGATTTAAAGTTATTATGTATCCTTCATTATAGGCTGGACAATGCCTTGTGCCTAGAATTGAGGACATTTTTGCTAATTTTCGTTCAAACATTTTAGCAAAATAGACCACACGGACCTAAATGTATGTTTATGGATGGAAATGGAACAAAATTCAAATATGTTTCTCATAAGTACATATAAAAGGTTATATTATTTATACAAACTTGCTTTTGAAGTAGCATCTGCACTAGTGCTTTGGCAGAGAGCCATGGACCAAATGCCATACCATTGTTCAAGCATCCAGTGCTATTTGGATGATATCACTATCATTAGCAAAATGATGCTGTGCATTTGCAAGATATTAGTTATTGGTACAAAAGGGCTTCAAGCATGATGCAATATGTATTCTTTAAAATTAATATTGCATATTGTGTTTACACCACTGATACAAGACTTTTGCAGAGAAAATTCATTCAGTTTTATACTCCACTCACAAAGAAGTGTCACAAGTATATCCTTTATGCATGTATTAATTAGTACAGCAGATATAGGAGTTGGGCTATTGCTTTGTGGTAGATAGGGAAAGATAGTTTGGAGGCAGGGTGCTGGACATATTTAGTGACACCTGCCCTCATGTCAAAAGCCAGTTCTAGCCCTCCCTGCACACAGCCATATTTTCTATTCAGTGAACCTCCAGACCCTTACTTTCTGCTGATGCTGTTAAATGCCAGGCCAGTCTGTAATAAGGTCTCTCTCATTGATGATCTTATCAACTTACTTTACAGAGGATCTGATGTAGATGAAATGAGAGAAGAAACACCTAGGGACAACAAGGAGTGAATCAGTGTGAGCATGTTAGAGCTGCTACTAAGGCCAATCTGGCGGTGGTAAGGGTAGTGAAATGTCATCATTTCTTTACTATTACTACATTATTGCATAGGTAGTTGACTAGCAGCCCTATTTAAGGTACCCTGAGCTCTTCTGGGAAGGGCTGCTTTGGAGGTTCATTTACAGCAGGCCTGTCAAACTGGTGGGCCAGATGCATCACATACTGGCCACGCCCACCCTGGCTCCGCAAAGGCAAAAACTGTTGCAATACATCACGTGACGCGATCGAGTTTGACACCCGTGGTTTACAGGATTGCTGTGAGAAGTATGCTAGGTATCTGTCAAAGTTACTTGGATTTGTTCCAAGCTGGATTTGTAGGATGTTGTTTTGGCAGTCTCTATTGTGACTTCTGTTATTTTAGTTTCCAGTAGTTAAGTGCCAGCTTTCTTTAGACAAGAAAGAACTTATCATTCCATACTGAAATATCTTCATAGATCTGATCTGGATATATTGTTTTTAATGTTGCAGCCATATTTTTACTATGGTAATTGAACTACAAGTAGTCCTGCGGTTACAACCATAACTGAGCCCAAAATGTATGTTGTTAAGTGAGACATTTGTTAAGTGAGTTTTGGCCCATTTTACGACCTTTCTTGCCATTGTTGTTTGTTAGGTGAATCTAGTTCCCCCATTGACATTGCTTGTCAGAAAAAGGGGATCACGTGACCCCAGGACACTGCAACCATCATAAATATGAACCAATTGCCAAGCATCTGAATTTTGATCATGTGACCATGGGGATACTGCAACAGTTATAAGTGTGTAAAATGGTTATAAGTCACTTTATTGCTTAACCCTTTGTCATTTGGAATGCATTTTAAAATATTTGCTGCAATATTAATAGGAGTAAATTATTTATTTACCATGGCTTTGAGCATATAACACAATGGATTACTATTTCTCAGTCTAAATATCTTTACAGGATATTTTGTGGAAATAATCTATCAAACCTGTTTAAATAATCCATCCTTATATAAAAGATAAGCTACAAGTGCATACACATATTTTGTCAAAATTGCTTTTTGTATATTTAAGTTTGTACTACACCACAAAGGAGAATATCTGAGACACTATTAGATAAGATCAAATCAAATCATCATCAAGTCTGATGATGTTAACATTTAACTATGAAATAGTAGTATGGGCAGTAAAAGCACAATTATTTGCAAGTGCCTGTAGGTTGTAGGAGATAATAGTACTTCTCTTCCTTTTCTTTCCTGGGCCCATCCTTCCTCTACAGTCTGGTGTCCTATACACTATTGTGGAGTTTGAATTCCATTGATTCAGCAATTTGCATTGTCTTTTACAAATTAAGCTTAGAAATGTTATATTTCTAAGGTGGTGTTTCTATTTCTGTTTGCCCATTGAATGTAATGAGCATGGCTTCTGCATAGAATTGGATAGTTCTGTACTATTGCTGTCTCCCCTAAGTGCTGTAATAATATATGAATTATGAAAATTAACAAAACTGCAGAAGAAAATAAAAAGCTTTTGTTATTATTACTCTCATTGCTATTTTCGTTGCAATGAAATGCACAAAATTGCAGTGTTGTCTCAATGGACTGATTTTGTATCATAATGCAAAGCACATAATATGGTCTGAATAAACAATTATTTATTTCAAAAGACAGACTCCCTCTTGTGTATGAACATACGAATTGCTTAGAAAAAGGAAAAGTAATAATAGCAGCTAGAGATTTGACACATCTGATTAAAAATATGTTTTGTTGTTGCTTCCATTATGAATACTGAAGAAATATTATGTCTGAGAAGTCAGTTTTATGTTCTAAGATTAAATCTATGGGAATCAGCTTCTCTGATTCCAGCATCTTACCACTACTCTGACCATTTTTGACATCCTATACTTTCTAAATGTGTGCGATGAATTGTGCACAAAATATAGTTTGAAGTCAGTGCATCTATGAGCAATCTATCCTGTGTCACGATACAGTTTTACAGTCTAATTCCCCACCCACTCTCATCTCTCTCTCTTTCTCAACACCTCATTCAAACCTTGTTAAGTGATATTTTTTAAAATATAATTTTATGAAGAATTTTAAATAAAGATAAAGACTAACAAGAACTAATGTGAATAGCAATAGCAATAGCACCTAGACCTATATGCTTCACAGTGCTTTTCAGCCCTCTCTAAGTGGTTTACAGAGTCAGCATATTGCCCCCAACAATCTGGGTCCTCATTTTACTGAACTTGGAAGGATGGAAGGCTGAGTCAACCTTGAGCTCAAACTGCCAAACTGCTGGCAATCAGCAATCAACAATCAGAAGAATTAACCTGCAATATTGCATTCTAATCCCTGTACACAGCAACGTATCATTTTGTCTAAAAATATAAAAAACCCTGTTCTTCTCATGTCTTGTTTCTATAAGCAAATCTTTAAAGTCTCATCATTCAAAATTAATCAGAAAAGATTCCATTAAGAGCTATCAGGAACAATAAGTGAAATTTAATCCCATCGAACAATGCCATCAAATTAATTTCCTATCTTCATTTCCTCCCAAAACTCCATTGTAAATTTAAGTTTTTTCTTCAATTTTAATAATACAGTTAGTCACATTCTCAAAAATTACAACAAAAAATCTTTCCCCCATATTTTATTTTATAAACAAATCTTTAAAGCCTTGTCATTCAGATCTGGTCAAGAAAAATCCATAAAAAGTTTCTGGAAAAAAAAAATCACGTACATTTTAATTTTGGTCGAATAAGCCAACTTTTATAAATATTTTTACTATCAAAAGTCATGAAGTTCATTCCTTTTAAATAGTGTCCAAAATCTGTGGTTTTTTTTTTAAATTTATCTCTATCATTTCTCAGCAACACTGTATAAATAATACTTGGCTTTTTAACGTCCAAAATAGGAAAGTTGTTCAAGTCACTCTTCTGATTTATTATTTGTATTTCCCTTTTACCTGTTGAAACCTCAACAAGTTTCATTTGTAAATCCTGCATAACATCCTTGTCAATATCCTGTCAGTTTTAAATCCATTTCCAAAATAGTTTGAATTGCAATTGTATCCTATTTTATCCTTTGAACCCATTTTTATAGTTACAATCTAAAAAAAAGTTCTCAATTCATTGTTACCAAATATTCATGAATTCTGGCGGAGCTAAAAATATTTTGCAGTAATGAGTCTTCTCTTTTAATTAAATTTATTTAATTTATTGGTATACTGCATTTATTATTTTTACAAATAACTCAAAGTGGCAAACACATACTTCCAGCACACCTTCCTCCTATTCTCCCGAAAGCAACAATCCTCTAGATGAGTTGGACTGAGAAAGAGTGACTGGCCCAGTGGCCCAAGGTCACCCAGCTGACCTTCATGGCTAAGATAGGACTTGAACTCATGATCTCTTGCTTTCTAACCTGGTGCCTTAATCACTACACCAAACTGATGATAAAGAATTATAATGTTTATTTTTTTCTGATTGACTTGAGAAATCAGCCTTCAAAGTATCCTCTTATCATATTTTTCTCTAATATACAACATTTTCCCAGAGAAAGATTGCTTAGACTAAAATTCAAAGCGTCATATTTTAATAAGATTTTAAATAATTCACATGAAGGATTTTATCATTATTTCATAAACTTCTTTATAGTCAATCTGGCTTTTTAGTCTGTTTGAAAACTTTCCAAAATTTTGCAGGTGATTTCCACATAAAGTTTTTTTTTTAAGTTCTTAAATTTACATGAAACTTATTTTGCTGAGGATTGAAGGAAAATCAAAGTAATAAAACTTGTCCTTCTGAAGGTTAATATCCAAAAACCAATTTACAAACCATTTGCAATGAAAGTGATTAAAAAAGGAAATAGACTGTTACTGAATTGTTGGTTTGGTAGTGGCAGAATCAACTTTCTAGGGGTAATGCAATGCCTAAGAAACTATGGCACTCCCATGCATACAACCCAAAGTATGGATCCAGCATTTAGATGACATCATCATAATAAAAACAACAACTGGAGAAATAACATGAAACTATTTACACATCTTCAAAGGAATAAAATTAGAAGAAAACAACAATGTAGTACCTTTCATATCATACAAATCATTTATACATCTTCTCACAAAATGATACCCACACAAAGTGTCTTACCATTCAACCCACTACAAAAAACCAACACAAGCTATGAAAAGAATAATAGCCATACACCCACAAATGTCAGAAACAACAGACTATTAAAACTACTTGCCGTTACTGTAGCACAAATCAACTAAAGTCCTCCAAAACACCTTAAGTAAATAAAAAACCCAATAGCCCCAGAAGAAAAAAAAAAGCAGGCGTTATCTGCAACATACAAGATAAGGACAGTAGCAGTCACTATGTAAGACAAACAAAAATCAAGCAGACTACATCCATGAACACAAAGTACAGCTGTGTGAAAAAGTCTTGCACGCTTTACAGTTTATGACATTTTTTGGATAGGCCGTTGATTTTATAATATTTTATGCTAGTTGCTATGCAAATATTGGTATATTTAAATAAATACTGGTGGTTTTTAAGTGAAAAGCATAAGCTTTTTGCAATTTAGTGCTGTTTGGATGGGGATTGTGAATTTTCTTGCATGCTTACAATGACTATGAAAACAGATTAACTGATGCATCCCCAATGTGGCATACGTGTTACAATTGCTAAGGCCGATGCTAGTGTTTTGTTAACATTTTAATTGTTTGCGGCCCTGAAAAGGACCGTTCAGATAACCAAACATGGTTACTAATATGAAATTGGCCAGCCCTTATTGCTTATCACCAACATCTACACACCATCCATTAGAGACAGTCAGACACATGCAACCAGATCCACATGTATCAGATTCAAGCTAAATACTTTATTGTATTCTTCAATAATTTGGGATTCTCCTCAGGCTGCTTGCTTTGTCTTGGGAACAAACAGATAGAGTCCCATGGGCCTAGGGTGGAATCAGCCTTAGGTCTCTTGTGGTTGTGCAATGACCCAAGACTAATTCCCTACTTGATCCCTCTTCCTTGCCTGGCTGGTAGTTTTCCAATACAAACAAACAAACAAACAAAAAAGCTAAAAAGTCACAACACCTGCCTGCCAGCAATCAAAACCCAGATAAGCAGAGATTAACTCCAAGATTAACAATCATGCAGTACACAATACCCCAATCAAGGAACTACAAACTCAGAATAACAGAGGTGGAAGAAATTTTGTAGGTCTCCTAGTCCAACACCCTGCTCAGACAGAAGGAATATATCCAGTGATGGAGCACCCGCAACTTCAGGAGGCAAGCCAATTCCACTGGGTAATTGTTCTCACACTGTCAGGAAATTTCTCCTAATTCTAGATTGTTTCTTTCCTTCATTAGTTCCCATTCATTGCTTCTTGTAAGCCTTCTGGTGCTTTTGAGTATAGGTTGAACCCCCCCTTCCTTGTGGCAGCCCCTCAAATACTGGATCATGTCACCCCTAGTCCTTCTTTTCCCTAGATAGGACATACCTACTTCCTGCAATTGTTCTTCAGCCCCCTAATCATCTTCGTTTTCTGCACTGACTAAAACTGGATGTAATATTCCAAATGTGGTCTTACCATGGCATTATAAAATGGTATTAATACTTCATGTAATCTTGATTCTATCCCTCTATTAAGGCAGCCTAGGACTATGTTATGTTTTTTGGTGGTTGAGTACACTGTTGGCTCAATATTTAGTGGTTGTCCACTAGGACTCATAGATTCCTCCCACAGTTATTGTTATGAGCCAGGTACCATGTATTCTGTACCTGTGCATTTGGTTTTTCTTGTCTAAATTTCATTTTGTTACATAGGCCCAGTATTCCTTCTGGATGCTGACAGAGTGGAATACTGGGTCATATCTATATCCATGTATCTCTCTATCTCTATCTCTATCTCTATCTCTATCTCTATCACTATCTCTATCTCTATCTCTATCTCTATCTCTATCCCTATATCTCTATATCTACCATGTTTCCCGAAAATATGACCTACTCAGAAAGTAAGTCCTAGCTTGATTTTACATGTGTGCCCAATATAAGCCCTACCTGCAAAATAAGCCCTAATTAAGATCTTGCTCGCTCCAGGGTGCACAGGTGAAAAATTAAACTAGGGTGGGGAACTTGGGTGTGGTGGACCTGCCCTACTACTTTTTTTTTTTTTTAACGATTTATATACCGCCCCTCTCCCGAAGGACTCGGGGCGGTGTACAGCAATAAAAACCATAAATACAAAATTTAAAAACAAAATTAAAAGAAAATATTGGAAAACGCTGCCTATATACATATAAAACCCCCCGTTAAAACCCCATAATAAATTAAAAACTTAAAAAGACTATAATTTACAATTAAAAATTAAAAGCAATGGAAGGGCTAAGGATCACCGGCTAAAATAAATAGATGGTGTTTAAGGGCTCGGAATAGTTCTATTCCTAGTAAATTTACATTGGAAACCAGGACAGCTTCATTTGAAGTGTTGCTTGCTTGAGAATATATACATTCACAGTTAGCGGAGTTATAACAGAAATGAATAAGAATGGAAAACTAGATTCAGGCAGAAATGAAACACAAATGACCATTCCTATATATTTCTACCAATCTCTCTGTCCCTGCAGAAATTCACTCCTATTGTTTTTGTGTTCTCAACTTTTTTAGCAAATTATTTGAGAAAAAAGACTGGCAATGATAAGCCTTTGGTTTTAGAAGCTGAACTGAACTTGAATTCAGATGGGCAGAAGTGAAAGAGGTGAACTGGGTAGCTCTGCTTGAACCAGTAGAAGCAAGAAAACATTTTTAGACAAAATATGGAAAGGTAGGTAGAGGATTCCTTTCTGTTTGAATGGGAAAGATAAGGGATAATATGTGCCTAGACCAGTGATGGCTGACCTTTTCCATGTTGCATGCCAAAAGTGTGCTCACACGCTTGCATGCCTGTATCCATGATACAATGCATGCACGACCCCCCACCTGTGCATGCACATGTGATCACACTGCGCGCCTCTGTGCATGCATGCAAAACCCACCCCCTGCGCATGTACAGCAGATACCCGACAATCGGTTGGCTGGAGGGGGCAGTGGGGCTCTTCCAGGTGACCTCTCGCATGCCGGCAGAAATGGCTCTGCATGCCACTTCTGGCACGTGTGTCCTTGGTTTGTTATCATGGGCCTAAACAAATGGTCAGTGTTCTATAGTCATGCTGAGATAAGCAGGTCATGCAGCAACACGATCCAGCATCAATGTTTCAACACTTTGCAATAAGGGTCACAAAAAATGTAGATGAACCTGCCACTTTGCACGTACAAAGGAGCCAGGACTTCGATCAGAGTGTTACAACTACCTGTTCCCCACCAAAACTAGAACATAATTTGGCAGTGGGGTGGTTGAATTGTTGCTTTACATGTTGATTTTATATCTTTGAAGTTGATTGAAATATGCTTTAATTGCTTTATTTTTTCTCCTAAACTTGCTGAACTGCTTTAAACTAATGAGAGTCTGTTAATCTAACTCTTTTAGAATTCTAAATAACTGAGAGACTTCCGGTGGCTGATAAGGGAGACTTCCGGTGGCTGATAAGGACGAGCAGAAGTTACTGAAGCCCGTCGGTGGTTTCGATAATGTCTTCTACGGTTGGTGCGATCCTTCGAGGGTGCTCGAATCCCGAAGAGATTCGTGTT
>JANHFN010001605.1:30334-45668 GCA_032468175.1 Toxicocalamus goodenoughensis | reverse complement strand
AAGCATCATCCCAAACAATGGATGCTCTTCACAGCTCACAGAGAAAGGGCGTGTCAGGTAAGTACCAACGCCCCTTTTCTCAATTTGTTGCACAATTCTTTCTGAAACGCAATATATGTTTTTTCAAGGTCTTCATGTTTTTTTTTTCCTGAACATGTCCTTGAAAGCTTGCCTATTTAATTTCCTGACAATTCATTTGGTAATATTGTGAAGAATTTGAGTGAATGGTATCTAGAGGTGGAAATAAAACATTCACATTGGACATTAATCAGCTTTTAATATAAAAAATTCAAAAGGCTGCTTCACATATTAAGTAGAAAGCTATTATTGTGTAGAACTTGGTGAAGGTCGCTGCCATCTAGTGATGAGATTTTGAAGATGTCAGGCTGCAATAGTGTAATCTATAAAAATCTTTTTTCTTATCTTTCCCAAGTATGTTAATTAGACAAAGGAGAATTAAAATTGCATTTCACATTTCAAAACAGAAATGGCCATTGCCAGATACAGATTAAATGATTATTTTAAAGATGTATTTTCACAAAGCACAAACATGTTAAAATGAAATAGGAGTTTGTAATTGCAAATGCTTGAGGTATAGTACTTTAAACCATCTTTAAAGGTGGCTTTTAAATTTTTCATGCCTAAAAAAAAGAAAGTTGAGATTTTTTCCCTAAGTTTGCAGTATATAATCAAGCACATAATGACGTTCCTATTCCGTAGTTCTTACAATAGATGCTTCCTACCTTGCTGTCACAATGGTAAATGCATGTGCTATTTTTGCAGAAGTCCTAGAGACCAAGGAACCATTATGATATTTTCTTAAATCTTTGTCCATCTAATTCAGTCATTTCTGCTTTGACTAATACCTTTCAGGTTATAATGATATACAATTTTAGTTGGAGATGCTAGGGATTGAAACTGACACCTTATAAGTAAGGTCCATGAAAAAGAAAAACTAATATACAATCTCTTAGATATTTACAGCACTTATGTAGCAAAAAGGAACATGTAACAATCTTGAAGTGAAACAATTGTTTTGATATGTTTTTGTGTTCTTTCACCCCTCACAGATTGTGAGTTGTCTTTGCTCAGTTTCAGATCTGGTTTTGTAGCTCAGACAGACGACACATGAATGGTTGGATGCTCAATTGCCTAATTAAATGATTGAATGTTTGCACATGAATCCAGTCTGTTAACCAACAGTCAGCAGTCATTGGCACACCAGACACTAAAACATGTGAGTGGGTCCTTGCTATTTAAAATAGAGGAATAAGGAAAGATGGCTTTAAAAAAAATCTGTCACCATTTGGCAGGATTACATCTAAATGGGCTTAATCAAATACTGGAATTATTATAAAATCTTGTAAACCTTCCCAAGCCCAGAGAGATGACGCAGGGAAAAATAGTTTCATGCAGGCCAAATTTTAAATATTCCTTGTTCATCCAATCACTGAATTTAGAAATGAGCAGCTGACACGTTTGCTGTCATTTAAAAATGATTAAATGCAAAATACATGGTTCATTGCAGATATGAGAGTTGCCCTATGATATCTTTGTAATGGACGATCTGTTATATAAAGTCTGTTGGAGAATTTCTGACAAAGGCTGCTTTAAAGATAAATGTGGAGTGAAGCTTGGCTCTCGCTGACTTAAATTCGTAGATCCATGCTGGTTTTGTCACATTACATGGAAGTGGTTTGCTAATACAGTGTCTTCTTCTGAGATGGAATCTTGGACTTCCTGGATGGGTTCCCTTTATGTATTAGCCAAGGCTGATCCTGCTTAGCTTTGAAGATTTGAATAGTTTTAAAGATAATAAATCAATAAATGGGATGAGGAGAACTTGAAATTGTCCATTAATAACTCGCACTTGAATAGCAAACAGAAGAGACTCACAAATAATTGGTCAGTGTTTATCATTATGGTGAGATGCTTCTGTTATATAAATGATTTATAAATTTTTATATAGATATATGTATTACTTGTAGTAAATATTGTGCCCATTTAAAAAATATTTTTGTTAGTATGTTACATCATCATCCCAGCTGTCTGAAACCAATTCATGACCATCCTTCTTCCTTGCATAATATTTACTTTCCATGATATGCTACACATCATTAACTTTGCTACACATGTTTATTAACCGAAACTTCTCCATTTATTCATTTATTTATTTGAAAATGTATAAGACTACCTGTCTGAATTAATAACTGAGGGGTTTACAAAACGTGAAATAAAAGTATGTCTATAAGACTAAGCCATAGAATCTGGCCTTAAAATAATTTGGCCATCAATATGTTCTGCAAGCATTACATTTAAGGAAAGGAGAAGAAAATATGGTGTAATGTAACCTTCCCAAACTTTATCTAAGTTTAAAGTAGTAGCTTTATACATGAGGTAAAGGATTTAGAGCAGGAGTGACAAACTGGTGGCCTATGGGCCACGCCCACTCAGGTGTCATCCACAGGCCACGCCCACCCCAGCTCTGCAAATGGGAAAAACATCGCAAAATGTCACGTGATGGCAACGTGACGCTATGAGTTTGATTTAGAGAGACAATGAAGATGTCAAAAGTAAAGAAGTTACCTTGACAGACATGGCTCAACAGACACCTGCCTCAGTAAAGTATGAGAAGGAGGTGGAGATACAACACAATTAGACTTGTAGAGTTTTTTATATTATAGTCCATCCTCATACAACGTTGCTCTGGTCTTCCAGTACAGTAGATTTTTTTGCTTTCTACTTAATGAGGCTGACAGAAAAGTTCCAAAAGTCTGCCTTAACTGGAAGAAAATAGAATAAAGCTAGTGTGAATTGAGATGTTTGGTAGGACACAGAATCTTTACTGCAGGTATATGTTAAGTCAGGGGTGTCAAACTTGCGTCATCACGTGACGTGTCACAACTTTTTCCCCTTTGCTAAACTGGGCGTGGACATGGCTAGTGCGTGACTCATCTGGCCTGCAGACAGTGAGTTTGATAGCCCTGTATTAAGTAATTTGAATTACCAATGCAAAGAGGAAAAAATCTTGGATAATTGTGGACAGCTGAAAAGTAATGTTGACTCAGGGTACAGGTAAGGATCCTAGGAAAGAAATTAAACTTTCAATATAATAATTTCATTGCCATATCATAATAAATTATAATCCTATGGTGTTTTTGGTTTCTGTTTGATTTGTTTTAGAAGGAGAATGTAAACTATGGATAGCCATCTATTTTTATTTGCTGTATCTGCTGAAAGAATTATTGTGACTATAAGTATCTTAGGAAGAATGTGAGTGAGTATTAGAGTGAAAGATTATGTGTGAAAAATTATGCACAACATAAAGTAAATTCTGAGAATTTTTATAATACTTTCACAATACGATATAATACAATACTATAAGAAATGGAGAAGACAACAAAATACAAAGACCTACAAATAGAAATAGAATGACTGGAAAGAAAGCCAAGGTAGCGCCAATAATAATTGGTGCTTCAGGTGCAGTCCCAAAGCAGCACCACTTGAACATCATCAGCATAGACAAATTCACCACCAGTCAATTGCAAAAGGCAGATTTATTTGAAACAGCTTACATCCTGCGAAAAACATCCACATCTGCCTATCTCAGGGTCCTTGGGAAGTACTCAAAGTGGACAAAAGTGCCAAATCTAGTCTGAACATCTGGCTGACTCTGTGATGAATATAATAATATGATATGATAATATGCCAGTTTGCTTTACTAGTTAAGGCATCAGGCTAGAGATCAGGAGACCATGATTTTTAATACTGCCTTAGGCATGAAAGCCATCTGGCTGATTTTTGACCAGTTCCTCTCAGTTAACCCACCTTAGAGGGTGGTTGTTGTAGGGATAATAAGAGGAAGGGGGAGTATTAAGTATGTTTGCCTCCTTGAGTTATTTATAAAAATTACTAGACAATCCATAACCCTTTTGGTTATCATTTTACAGATATTTCCTTACCAAATGCCTTAATGCTTTCAACAACATCACAGCTTCTAATTACTTTAAAAGTTCTTAAAAATTCAGGGAATTATTCAGATATGTATCTGTCTTGAATGCCTATGTTGAACTATATAGCACAATCAAACATCAGTGACTGACCCCAGGAAACATATTATGACATTTGGTATTATATCATATATGGTAACTTTTATGTCATAAAAAGGTTTTATAAAATTTGCCAAAATTCATTTCCAGGGAATTATCAATCCCAGATTTTGGTCATATTCTATAAGTTAAGCCATTTGAGGTATCTTACTTCAAAAATTATTGCTTTGTGATGTGTCATTTCACCCTGCAGAGTTTTATTAGTATATTAAGCAAACTATGCCCATTGGGTCATCCTTTTAGAAATATTTCCTTACCAACTTCCTCAATGCTGCCAACAATGACAGAACTTCTAATGTATTGCCTTCACTGGAAAACTTGGGATACATTCAGAGATGTATCTGCCTTGAAAATAAGCCATGTTGAACTGTATAGCAGTCATAGGAAATTTTATGAAATGTTTTATGACATTTTATTGATATTTTGTACCGTAAACTGTTTAGTCCATGTTGAACTGTATAGTGCAGTCTAACATCAGCACATGACATATTTTATGGCAAATATACCATTACAGAGTGGCACAGGATTTAATCTTATTCCACCTACAGTTTAACATTGGCTTTATCCCACTAGGAGAAATTGATCAGCACAGGATAAATACGATCATTAGCTGATGATAACAAATTGTATGTTGGGCAGAGACTGCTTACTTTAAATTTTGTTAACACCCCCCCCCCCCCATAGTCACTTTTGTGAAATGAGTAGCTATATTAATTATTAACTAATCTGCACTCTATACTGGCAGTAGATGTAATAGAGATTCTTCCCTGAAGCTTGGAATCTGATGAAGTTTAGATGGGGAGATACAGGTTTAGATTGAGTCCTCCAAAACACAGTTGATCTAGAAGCCAAGTCCAGACAAAGTCCATCTTTAACTCTGGATGATGTAAAAATCGTCTTCAAAGTGAAGGACAGACCTCCCAGGGGTTACGTAAAATCCAGTCTCAAAATTATGACGATTCTGCTGAAAACTAGAATTTGCTTCCAGTTTTCAGTAAAATTGGCCACAGCAAACCACTGATTTGCTTAATGATTGCAGCAGTTGCTTAATGACCACCTGAAAAAAGATAATAAAATTAAGTCAGTCATGTGGTTAATGACCATCACCAACATACTACTGTGATGGGCAGGCTCCATTATGATTGTAAGTTCAGGACTACCTATAATGCCACTCCAATGAAAGCTGATCTACAAATCAAATGCTTTCCTGGATTCAGCAATCTTGCTTTTACAGCAGGTGGAATCTGTGGCCCTTGCACAATTACATCTTGTAAGTCAAATTTTCTGGGATCAGGGGAATTATTAATAATCACTCATGTCTTCTTGTCTAGATTATTGCAATGTGCTGTACATGGGGATGTTCTTGAAAAGAATAAGGATTTTGGTGCATCATATTAACATGTCTGAATGTCTGTTTGTCCATTTTTTGTTTATTTTTGCAAAGAGAATGTGCTGTGCATTAGTATAATTTATGATGAAGCTTAGCTGAGGGTTCCAATGAAAGAGAATGGCTAGATTTTTAAAAAATGCTATCAACGCTGCTGTAACATATGCATCCACACTGTCTATTAGAGTTAGAGTTATTTGGATAGCTAGATATTCTTGAAAAGTAAAACAGTCTCATTACTATGGCAGATCAGGGGTGGGATTCAACCGGTGTTACTACTGGTTTAGTGACTATGTTTTGCCCATGTGAAAAAAACCTTAAACTGTGCCACCCAAACAGCTGAAAAGCACTGCGTGCAGGTGTGCAACATTTGTAAAAGCCACTTTTTTTCCCTGCTTTTTCAACCTCAGCTATGCAGCACAAAGCAGCTGAGGTTGAAAAAGCAGGAAATAAAGGACAGGAAAGAGCCCGGGCAGGCGGGTGGGCCAAACTGCAGCAAACAGAGAACTCTTCAGAGCTACCAGTTCTATAGAGCCAGGCAGACCCGGTAGCATCCCACCCCTGTTGCAGATGGATATTCATTTTGCTTCAAATTTTAATATGTAATGTTGTGATAAAGGCTGAAGACTTGCTCGCAAATAGAGTTGCCAGCAATAGTTTTCCTAAGTAGATGTTGCCAATAGAAAACTTTTGTCTTCTGGTTTAACAAATAACAATATTTGGCTATCTGATATCTGCACAGAAGCCATTCAGTATCAGATTTGGCTTAATCTGGGGTAGAATACCTCCAGGAAATACACCAGATGTGTAGGCTAGTTTGGGAAGTAACCAAAAAAATACAAACAAAATCCAAACCCAACTTGGAAAACAACAATAGCAAACTATTTCCAAGAAAACTACAGGAAGTCTCAATTGATGACAACAATTGGGATAAGAATTTCTGTCATAAATCAAGTTGGATCTAAGTTTAAGACAATTTTTAGGGCGATTGTTAAGCAAACCACCAAGGTTGTTATGAAAATCACATATTTTAAGATAGGCAAAAGTACTTCTAATCAAAGAATCATCTTGATATCTAGGAATAATACCACAATTTCTTCTGTCTTGTATGAACCAAAACTCTCCCTTATTGGGGCTTCCGGTGGTACTTCTTTTGAAGATGGACCGAAGACCATGATGGTGTGTGGCTTCAATCTGTGCTTATCCTGTTGGAGGGTCCCAATGTGACCGGATCCATCTTACCCACCTCGAAGGGGTGGAGGAAGAGGGGGAGACCATCAGCCAGGTTGAGGGGAGCCACATCTCCCCTCCCTGTCTAGTTATACTCCCCTTGAAGACAGGAAATAGTGGCAGATTTAATGGCTACCCTGAAGACAGAAAGCTTCCGGGACTTAAGTGTGTGCTGGAGCGGTGAAATGGTGAGCGGCGTGTAACCAGGCAAAGGATTTTGGATTTTTTCTTTGATAACCTCGAGAAACAAACAGAAAGAACCCTCGTTTAAGAGTGTGGCAGTGGTGAATGGAAAATAAGAGAAAATTATAAGGTAAATAAAAAACTAGATTAAAAAAGGACTATAATGGAATTAGAAACCAAATTTGGAATAAGATACAAGAATTGGCATTAATCAAGCGTTGGACAGAATGCTGGACTTGCCTGGAATTGACTATATTTGAAAGAGCTAATGGTTGAAAATTAGCGGAATTAATGCAATTGAAAAGAGAAAAAAGAACTTTGAAAAGTGGAAAGAGATGTAGAGCGCCATCTAATGGTTAAAGGCACTTTCCCCATCTGATTTTATGGAAAATTACTGCTCTTATAAATGTGTGAATGAGAAATGAAATAAAATAAAAGACTATATTGTAACAATAACCCCAGAAGTACTAAAAAAAAGGATTGTAGCAAAGGGATAAGAAAAGATAATATCTTGGGACTGTTTGGTGTTGATTGTGACAAGGAGACAGAAGGACTAACAAGAGGAATTGAGATAAACGGATATCTTTGGCAAGAACTAAAATAAAAGACTGAGTTTTAATAAAATTAAGAATAACTCAACTGATTTTTTAAAATAAGAATAATCAAAAATACATTGGAACTGCAAACTGTGAGAGGAATGTTAAAAGAAAGAATGGAATTATTGGACATACTGGCAGAAAAATTAATGGCAGTGCAGTTCACAGAAGAACAAAAAATTCAACGAAAAGGAGTTAAAAGAAGAGGAAAGCAGCTTAGAACAGCACAAAGAACAAGGGACACTGCAAAAAGACATGAAATGAATCAAAATCAAGACATTGATGATAGATGTAATAAATAAAAGGGGAAACATGCCAAAGACTAAATAAAAGAAGCACTATAAGAAGAAACTTCAAAAGACAGAACAGGAAAGGGTGGGAGACAAAATAAGGGATTGGCAGATGAAAATAAAACCAATATTAGAGGGAAAATGAGAAGTCAAGAGGAAAGACTGGGAAAAGAAAAGGGGAAACTGGTTAGAATTATAAGAAACTATAAGGCTGAGAGATTTAGAGATAAGGGTTAATGCTAATATAAAGGGGGGAATGCCACATAGAAATGTATTTTGGGTTGTGTTTTTTTTAGAAATATAGATTGAGGAGATTTGAAGTTTAAAACTTATTGGGAATTACCTTAAGATTATTATATAATTATACATAAGAAAATGATGATAGAGTAAAAGAAATTAAGTTGGTATTATTATCAAATCCTTATTTTTTATATACATATACATTAAAAATGTAATTGATTATTCAAATATTAGAAAAACAGAGAATACGGTAAACTAGAAAATATAATGCTATTATGACCAAAAAGGGTGGAATGAAAATTAAATAAAATTTTATAGGTTAAACTTAGCTAAATGGAAACAAAAGGGAAACTTTTCTCTTTTTTTCTTTTTCTTTATTGCATGCATTTTATATTAGCCATGAAATAGAAAATGTATGATTATATAAAGCAGGGGTTGCCAACCTTTTGGATCCCAGGGCCCACCAAATTCATACTAAATCCCAAGGACCACTAATGACTTTTTAAATATATATATATTCATAGATTTTCACAGGCACAGGTATGCAGGTCTTGGCGTGTTCGGGTCTTTTCCCGTGTAAGATTGAGAGTATCTTGGCGACGTTTCGACGAGGTCCCACTTGCCACCTTCAGGCTGGTGCTTTTGGCTTTGTGCTTGTGTGAGCAAAGTGTGATCAGAGCTGCCGTCTCTCTCTATAAATATTGGTGGGGAGGTTGGCTGTGTTGTCATTTCTTGATTGGTTGATGGAGTTGATGCTTGCAGATTGGCTGGCTTTTTCGTAAGAACATGTGTGGCTGAGGTATTGGCTGTGTGTCTATCAGCCTCCTGTGCAGTAACGACCTGGGTAATGGGTAACCTTCTGAGTTCTATTGTTTTGACATCCTGGGTCTCGTGCTGTAATCTCCTGGGTTGTAATGACCTGGGTCATGGCCTGTGTGATGACCTTCTGAGTTCTATTGTTGTGACATCCTGGGACTTGTGCTGTAATCTCCTGGGTCATTGGCTGTGTTGTAACATCCTGAGGTTTTGTGGTGTAACCTCCTGAGTTCCGTGATGTGATATCCTGAGCAGGTGGCTGTGATGTGACGTTCCGGGTTTTGGTTTGTCTCCGAGTTTGAGGCCTGGCTATGTGTTCATGGCATATGTCCGATTGCTTGGTTTGGGGGTCGGATGTGTGGCAGCTGGTGATGCATCCGGGGTCTGGTTTCTGGATGGTGTCAACTTTAAATCAAGCAAAGCTGGCTTTGGAATTCTGGGAGTTGAAATCCGCTTGGTTTAAAGTTGATAAGGTTGGAGAGCCCTGCTGTACAGGATACAAATTTAAACATGACAACTACATATTTTCATGCAATTTTAGAATTATATTGTAAATCCTTTACTTCGATGTACCTACTCTATTTCTCAGGAAAGCTATTGAGACTATGTTGTCAGAGTGCAACTTCCGATAAAGTAGTTTATATAGTTCCTTTACAAATTGCTTTAAGGCCAGGAGATGGTATTGATTATGTTTAGTATATGATTTTAATAGAGCTGGGATGGGAGTTCAGAAGGTTTCAGCACTATCAATCACAGTATCCTTCTGGGCAGCATACAAGGATTAGGAAAGGGAGGCAGAGAGTTCTGTGGTTTTCATCTTTTCTGTCAAGTCAGTTCCAGTTGGTGTTGTGGAAGTCAGGAGAGGTCAAAACTTTGGTCCATAGCACATCTCCTTTAACATCTCCATGAAACTGCTGGATAAAGTTATCCACCAGCACAGAATCCATTACCCTTAGCATGTTGATAATAGTTAAATTATGCAGCTCAATGAATCTGGGCTCAATGGATCAATGCTGTCAAGATCATAATCCAGTGCCTAGAGGTTGTGGAGATCCAGATATAGAGGAATAGTCTTAAACTGAACTTTGGCAAGATGGAATAGCTGAGGGTTTTTGGCCTTTGTTAGTTTTGGATAGGATTACAGTTTCTCACTTGAATAGGAACAGGCAGTTTTGGCCATGAGAGTTTTTACGGACCTGTATTTTCTCTAGGAAAATAACGAATAATGCTTTTGTTTTCTGCATATTCAAGTTTTGGTGGTGGGTTGTTATTGTTGTCTATTTTGTTTGTTTGGAATCTTATTGCAGGTGGAGGTTATTGGCTTTTTATTTTTATTATAAACCACCCAGAATTAGTTGAGTTGTGTAATTGTATAAATTTGATAAAATAAATAATAACTAATATATAAGTCTGTCTGCTGCTGTTCTCATGACAATAAGTATGTCTTTCTTTTTGAGGGTCTCAGTACAGGGATATTATATAGTTGATCTGTTATTTCAAACCATCTTTCGAAATTGATTTTTTTTCCTTTCTGAGGAAGAGCCACAGGGCCAGCACACTCAAGCTGAAGAAATAGCTCATGACCTCCAGCATCAAGGTCAGGCTGCTTTCTTCCAGATTTTCACTGCCTCTTCGTATCCTAGCTACTTTCTCTATGAGCATGGCACTAACTGAGGTAAAGGTTTCTGCAATGTGAGAACCAGGCTTGTTTGAGTCTTCACTAAAAATTTAAGATAGGATTCCAGCATAACTAGGGAAGTAGAAGTACACAAGGAAGAACTGAACTGTATTTGAATTATTTATCATGAATCAACTGAAGTGGACACTTCATAGCCCTAATTTTCCAAATACTTTTTTCAGTAGATCTTGTATTTGCAACTGCTCCACATCCAATTCCAACTGGCTCTTTGTAAAGCCAACCATCACTTGTCTTGCCCATGGTCTATCTTCTTTCCAATCTTGATCTTCTGAGATGAGATTCTGCCTTCTGGATCCAGTAACCATATAACGCTGAGTTCAATGTGGAGCTATACATAAAAACAATTATGAAACAGGCAAAGGTCTTTTCTATTCAATCAGACCCCTGAACTTTCTCTTCACTCTACATTTTAAAGAAGTAGAGAGAAGTTTTATGTGTAATGCTACAGAACCAGTTGTGGCCAAATTTAGATAATATTCCAGCTTTGATGGATTTCTATTTTTAATAAGAACTCATTTGCTACAGAAACTACTGTATTTTATATAATCACTTCTTGCTTAATTGTTGCTTAATATTTGATTTTCCTATTTGTTCTTTTATATAACTTCATTTAGAAACACTGAATCCAAACATTTGAAACAACAAAATCATTTGGAATGGTTAAAATTAGATGATGTTTATTTAATCTATAAAAGACTATTATCGTCCCATGAAATTACACTTTTAAATGATATCTCAAAGCATATAATTAGGAGGCCACACTTAATATACATGTTCAGTATGTATTTTAAAGCAGGCTCTGATGTGAAGCTATTTCTCTTGCCAGGAAATATTGTGAATGGAAGAATACATAATAAGACTATTTAGGAGAATTCTTTTCATTTTTTTTCTTAATATTTTATAATATATAAATACTTATAGTAAATAAATGCTTGTAAAATAAAAATTCTTTATTTCAGAACTGAAAATTTTTACTTTTCTGAAATTGTGGGTTAGTTACCTCATGAAAAATGCCCAGTTTTGTGATGACTAGAAGATAAGTGGTTTAAATGAAACATTCCATACCTGGGGTGTTGTTCACAATATTTAGGAAGGGGAGCCAGATCGCAATTTTTACATTTGGCATTGAATATATCTAAGAATCAAAGCCAATTTGCCATTTTATTTTTTTTAAAGTATTGCCAGCTGTCTTTTTAATTAAAAAGGGACCAGATGTTGGAAATGCTATTAATCACTAAGGCTATTTTGTGATGGTTGGAATGAACTTTCAGATTTTTTACTGAGTGAATAGTTGGGGGTAAAACATTCAATAAGACGTCCACTTACACAGACTGAAAACTAGTATTGTATTGCCTTAAGGAAGTCAATGACACTTTATAGGTCATTTTCAACTCCTGTCTTTTCCTTAATTCTCATCCCGTCTTCTATTAGTCATTGCAACTTAAAAAAAATACAATTCAACTCTGTTCTCCTTAAAGCAGTCATCTTTATTTTTCCAAACACCAGTTTCTCAACATTATTTTCCCTTTTTGATGGCTGTATATATGAACATGCAGTCACTTATCTGAATAAATATTTTTATTCCTACACAATGAATGTCTTGGGAATTTTAAACATAGAAGGCCTAGTGTATATATTCTTCATAGCAACAGTATTTATTAAGAGGACAGCACAATATATGAACATAAAAGATAACATCATTATATTTGTCAAATTAACCTGATATTGTATTTTAAAAAATTAATTCTTATAGCAATTTTAAAATAATGAGGAAAGGTTCTAAAATTCAAGAATCTATTTTAGAAATTAATGGCAAGTACAGATAATCTTTGACTTACAACTGTTTGTTTAATGACTGTTCAAAGTACAACAGTACTGAAAAAAGTGACTTGTGACCATTTTTCATGATCAAAATGATCATGATCAATGATTGTGATCAAAATTTGGGCACTTAGCAACTAGTAAGTGTTTATGATGGTTGCACTGTCCCATGGTCATGTGATTCCCTTGTGTGACCTTCTGTCAATCAATCAATGGGGAAACCAGATTCACTTACCAACCATATTACTGACTTAACAACTGCAGTGGTTCATTTAGCAATTGTGGCAAGAAAGGTTGTAAAAATGAGACAAATCTTACTTAACAAATATCTCTCTTAGCAACAGAAATTTTGGACTCAATTGTGGTCGTAAGTCAAGGACTACCCATAATTTCTTGTATTGTTACAGATATTTTCACTCTTTTATTGCAGCAGGCAATGGTCCCATCAAGATTGCTATTATTTTGCCAATATCAAAAAAGTCTATGATTTAGAATTTAGATTTCTTTATTGGCCAAGTATGATTGGACACACAAGGAATTTGTGTTGGTACAAATGCTCTCTGTATACATAAAAGAAAAGATACATTCGTCAAGAGTCAAGAATCATAAGGTGCAACACTTAATAATAGTCATAGGGTACAAATAGCAATCAAATTATGGGTCTTAATAACTGTCTTGTTGCACTTACATCCATACTTATGGAATGTTTCAAAAGGCTAGTAAAGGACATTACTGTATCCCACATTTAACTCACTCCAGTTTGCTTACTGTCCAAATTGCTTTACAGAGGATGCTATTTCTTCTGTTCTCCATCCGAGCTTGGAGCACTTAAGGAAAGAAATATTCATGTGTGAATGCTGTTTGTTGTCTTTAGTTCAGCATTTAATATAATCATTCCTCAGCATTTAATAGACAAACTGGATCTTTTAGGCTTTAACACTGCTTTGTGCAACTGGATTTTTTATTTTCTTATTGATAGGCCCCAATATGTGAGAATTGGGGCTAATATTTCTAATACCATTTTCTTGAGCATAGCTTCTCCTCAGGGCTGTGTCCTAAGTCCACTGTTGTCAACCCTGTTGACCCATCACTGTTGTGCAAGGTTTGTCACCAACCATATTGTGAAATATGTGGATGATACAACAGTAGTGGGTCTTATTCAGGATGAAAATGAGGTTGCTTATGCCAAGCAAGTAGAGGGTTTGGTGAACTAGTATAACAAAAACAGCCGCATTTTAAACATAGGAAAAACTAGAGATCATTGTTGATTTCAGAAAAGATAGGCACAGCCACACAGCTCTGTGTTTTAATGATTCAGCTGTGGAGGTGTCTAGCAGCATCAAGTTTCTGGGTGTGCAGTTGATAAGTAAGAGTGACTTGGTCACTCAATAGTGAGAGACTGGTGAAGTGGGCATAGCAAGGCCTGCACTTTCTGTGTTGCATGACAAAAGCACTTGTTCCTTCTCCTGTCCTTACCATTTTCTATAGAGGAATGGACAAGAGCATCCTGTTACATTGCATCACTGTCTGTTTGGAAGCATTACTGCTTCAGACAGGAAGGCAGTGCAGAGGGTGATCTGGATCAGGGGTTGCCAACCTTTTGGACGTCAGGGACTACCAAACTCATACGTTTAAATCCCGAGGCCCACTAATATGAATTTTTTTAAAAATAGGAATTGTGGGGAAGAGTGAAGGGAAAGGAAGGGCTTCTCTCATCCTTTGGGTTTGGGGGGATCCAAAGTCCAAAGTCCTGGTGTTTTGTCTTTGTTAAGAGTAATGTGCAACTAGTATTTTTTTTCCTATACTTTCACACTTATGAAAGTTTATCAGCAAGCACAAAATACCCATTTCTACTCCATTTTCATTCCAGTCATTACAGGACAAACATTTGAATGCACAGTACTATCTAATATTTACCTGATATAGGTCACCCTGTAGCAGTCAAGCCATGCAAATCCCCCCCTGTAAATTTAATTCCCCAACAGCAATGGATCGCTCCCTCCTCTCTCTCTCTCTCTCTCTCTCTCTCTTCCTTCCACCCCCTCACCTGGAGGCTGGAAAGAAAAGATACAGAGACATGCAAATTCCCCCCTCCATGAATTTAATTCCCCAGCAGCAATGGATCGCTCACACACACACACACACACACACACACACACACACAGATATCCCTCACACACCCCACCCCCTCCAAGGCAGCCCCATTCCTAGGTTGCTTTGAGTTCCGTTCTCAGGCTGCACGCAAGGAAAGCAGCAAAAGTCTTTCTTTCTATCCCTCATTTCTCTGCCAGAAATGAGTCTTTGGGACCTTGCAAGGCATCCTGCTCCAAGAGGCTTCAAAGACTCATTTCTGGCAGAGTTTGGGAGATAGAAAGAAATACTTTTGCTGCTTTCCTTTCGTGCAGCCAAAAACAGAAGACAAAAGAAGCGGAAAAAAGCAACCTGGTAGCCAGGCAAGTTCTCCCCTCCTCCCTTTCCCTCCTCCCCTCACTACCTCGTGTTGTTCCTAATGCAAGCGATGCAAGCCTTGTGTTCCTGGGCCATGTGGGCGGCACAGCCTTGTGTTTCCCCACAGCCTGGAATAATTGCTTTGGGGGCGGGTGCTTTGGGGTGGCAATTCTCTGCGGACCATCAAAATTTTCTCGTGGACCACCAGTGGGCCGCGGCGACCACTGATCTAGATGGCAGAAAATATTATTGGTAGTTCACTTCCTTCTACCCAGGACATGGCATATAAATGCTGCTTAAGTAGGATTCACATGCTGCAGCATTGTCAGGGGTTCTACACATCCTCTCCATGACCAGTTTTCCTTGTTACCTTCTGGGAGGAAGCAGAACATCTGGATTCACAGCTTTGTTCCGTATAGCAGCAATCTTGTGAACTCTCAAATTTATTCTTTCCACTCCATATTCAAAATGGGCAGTGATTAATATGCATGTGTGTGTGTGTATGTGTGTTATGA
>JANHFN010001604.1:168769-183653 GCA_032468175.1 Toxicocalamus goodenoughensis | reverse complement strand
TTTCCCCTAATTTTGGCTGTATCAACAATTGTTCATATTGCTTTTTGATATGTACTTCTTTTAGGCAGATTATGTTAAATTTTAATTTCTCTAATTTATGGAAGTTTTCCTTCTTTGAACAGCTGAGTTACCGTAAGTCCATTTATATTAATTATAATCAGTTTTTTCTCTCCCATGGTTATATTTTGTAGTTAGGTTTAGCAGCTCTCGTAGATCTTTGGTTCACGTTGTTCTTTGGCTTCTACCTTTCCACCTGCTGCACCTTCTTCAAGGAAGTTTTAAGGGAGCATATTTTGATTATGGTGTTATAATATTGCAGAGCACAGTATATTACATGGAGAAAAAGACCCTCTAATGCTATGCTGATTATTCTGCCATCTGATGCTTTAAGTGTATGGTATTTTAAAGTTGATATAATTAGAATAAATGGTAAACAATTACATATAGTGAAACTGACATTTTAAAGACAGACTCCCTGCATATAGAATCCTACACATAGAGAATATTAGCATTAGCAGTTATTATATTATTATTTTGTATACATTCTTTCAGTGTTGTTCAATAACAATTCAAACACTCTGTTTTGAGTTACAGGTCTCATTGAAGGTTATTTAACAGAGAGACATACTTTGGAAGAAGCTTTAAATCTGAAAGAAGAATCTGAGCATCGTCTTGTTGCAGAATTGGAAAACCTTAAAGCACAGATACAGAAGTTAACCCAGCATAATGCAAGATTTGCAGAGGAACAAAAATTACTAATAAGTCAAAATAAAGCTTTGACAGCTAACGTGGGAGAGAGTGAAGTTGGTAAGAAATGAAATATACATATTAAATACATGTAAGTCTTGGGTGGAGAATAAGAGTGTTGCCAATGTTAATATAATTTTCATTGTGTTTAAAAGTATTTAAAACAAAAGTAGGCAATAGTATTTATGTTGGTTAAGCACAGAAGTTAACCCAGCACAAACATTGTTTCTAACAGCATTTCCAAAGTAATATTTGTATTAATAAATTTAAAAAATGAGAGTTCATGTTTCTTGAAAGATTCTTTTGCATTGTGACCTATAATATATAGACATGATTATACATGGTTCTGGGGGAAAGGAGATAACCTTTTCACAAAAACTGATTGAAATTTGGGGAAACTATGGTGAAGTTTTCTTCTGATTAACCCCCCTCTTTTGCCCCTTGTGGGCTTACTAGCGGTGATGATAGAAAAATTAGATGGTTATGTCCTGCCACTTCAGCTTCTCAAAATCATCCTTGTATAGCTATATTACAGAATATTTTACAATGAAAAAAGTAGCTAGACTCTATTCCCTGTAATATATGCAGTCAATTCTGGGCCTTGCCAAGACAATGTTAGATGCCAATCTGAGTCATAATTATAATTGTATTGTGTTGTATAAAAGATTAATTTATGGTGTGTAACTGGTTTAAATATATATAAATTTTGAAAAATATTATGTTCTTGGTACTACTGTTTTTCCTTTATGTATTAGAATTAATTAAAGAGATAGAGCGCCTAGCAAAAACAAATTTGGAATTGCAGTGTCAAGCAGAGAAAGATTGTTCAAACTTGAATACACAAATGAAAATCTTAGAGATTGAACTTGAAGACCAGCTAAACAAAAATCAAAAACTAGCTGCAATGGCATCTGAAGTTATTGACCTAAGACAACAATTGGAAGCTCTTGAAAGACAGCTGAAAAATCAAAGAGATTTTATGGATGTAAGAAAAGCATGTATAAAACCTTGGAATTTTTTTTGCTAGCATTGTGGCTTAAAGGTTTCTCTCAAAATATAAAATTATGCAAATCTATGAGAAAATAAATGTTAAAAACTTAATTAAATGGTTTTGAATTGCTTTGAAATCTAAAATAGACTCTGCAAAACTGACTTTCATTTTCTTAACAGAAGCAAGCTATTGAAAGGGAACACGAGCGTGATGAATTTCAAGAAGAAATTCAGAAACTAGAAATGGAATTAAAAATTACAACAAAATCCCAAGCTTCTGGAAAATGTAGAACCTATATGGTGAGTGAAATCATTGCATATCAAAACTATATTTAGTGTTAGCTTATAATATATGTATTTCCTTGGCTGGGCAGCCTTGTGTTTGAAGCAAGCATTAAGAGAATATATCAAAATGAAGAATGAATGAATGTTAGACATTGAATATGATCTGCTGTGATTATATGTAGGCTAAATAGGAAAAAACTGCTCATTTACAATATGATATGGTATTCCAGTCGTTCAGTATGAATGTTTTGTTTTACACCATTTTGTTGATGTACCAGTCACCAAAAGATTTAAAAAGATTTAACAGAAAAAGTAAATTTAGCTAAAGGATGGTAGAACCTGAAGCCTCTCAAGCCATAATTTTAGTAAATTTTCCTAAATCAAAGGAAATTAATTAGAGGCACTCGGAGAAAGTGACTTTATAGGCTCACTCATTTCCTCTAGTTTTCTTTGCTTCTAATCAGCAATGAATAAATGAAATATGATGACTGCTTACTGACAGACCGAGGAATAGAAATCAAAATAGTGTTCTAATGCCAGAGTCTCCCAAGATTTTTCTGGAATCATTTTATGATTTTATACAGTCTACAGTAAATAGACTTTATCAAGATCAGATCCAGCTATAAATTAACCAAACAACTTGATTCATTTTCCCCATTATCATGGAGCATTTAGAGGTTCCTGCAATGAAATCCTTATAGGTTAATCCTCATTTAATGACCCTAATTGGGAACAGAATTTCCATCGCTAAGCTATGCGGTTCTCAAGCAAAACTTCGTATGATTGCATCGTTTGGCAGTTTTAGTAGAGAATGGGATAACTCACCACAGGATAATTCACCAAATACAAATGTTAAATTAATTTCCCTGGAACCATGGCAAGTACTAATAAAATAAAGTCAGTCCAGAAGTACAAGATTAAAAATAATTTTGACGAAAACATGGTCACCAATAACAAAAGTAACTGAACGAAACAATTAAAACAGCATTGAATTGTCCCATGGCAAGTTGGCCATAGTGAGTTGGCTGCAGCACGTTAGCCGTGGTTAGTAGTTGTAGACCTAGATCAATTTCAGTAATCTCAGTTACTATTGCTAGGCCAGAATCATGCTGTCATTAGACCGGAACCTCACACTTCTCCTGCCTTGCTATTGTTGCCTCTGCTTCAACTCTTCCCACCTATGTCCCCCTTTTCTCTACTCTTTTGGCCACTTTACACTCTGCCACCTTTGTTGCCCCTCCACCCTGAGCTTTTGGGACACTACTGCTTGCCCTGCCCTTTGCCATGCATGCTTCACCAGCTTTGTCTTTTTCCTCCCACTACTGACAAAGTGCACGTGGCCTGGCCCTTTACAAGGCAGCTGCTGGCTACATGCAGATCATTGGAGATCTTGGAAGGGCCAACAGAGGTCATAAGTGGATAAGCGGAGACTTTATACAGATTGGTGGAGGCCACAGATGTATGATGTAATGTTATTCAGTGCAGGTAGAGTGCTATAGAATAGGACATCCAAAATAAATTAATTTTTTTTTAAAAAATTATGATCCAGAGCTGACAGGGTAGCTCGCAAGTGATCTCATACTCCATAGCAAGTTCCTCGGGGGGAAAAAGAGTAGCAGGAGCAACTTGCGATGTTCCCTTCAGCTTCTTCGTTGACTTTGTTTCTGGGAAACCCAACCGGGAATATCACAAATGACAATCACCTGACTGCAGCTTGCAGTGTTATAATCGTAGCACCTGGCACATCTGGATCATAATCTTTTTAAAATTTATTTTTATTAAAATACTTTTCTTACCATAAAATACAAATAGAAATAAAGACAATGGAGAAAGGGGATAGAGGAGACAAAGTGAACGAAATGAGAAAAATTAAAAAAAGAAACAAAAAGTAACTTCTGACTTTTTCAGTGCAATAAGATGTAGTACATAATAAAGCTCTAGAATCAACTTTTTAGTTGTATCAAATAGCACCATGCCATTAAACATTAAAAAAATTAAAGATGCATATTAATTAATTATAAGTCTTACTGTTTCATCTAAGCCTCTGCCCCCCCCCCATTCATTTCTGATGCAACGCAGGATTACATGAGATTTATATGTATCTTAGTATTTTTATGGCTGTATCAATAAAACTAGAATATGTTGAATATATAAATTGTCTACATTATAGGATGAAGTATAGTGTAGTTAGACTTGACTACCACACTTGCAGTGAAACTTAACTTTTTTCTTGTAATTTCTTGGGATCTTTCAGAGAGCCTCCAGTTGCCTTGGAGCAAAATACCTTGAGTAGGAGCTAACTGAATATAGGCCTTCAGGTTTTTAGTCCTGCCAAGGAACAGCTTTTGATTTGAAAAACTAGATTAATCAAAGGTAAAATATTAAAAATATGGTGATTCTTTTTGTATCATTTGTGTTTCTTTTGTATTTGTCTTTATAGGTAGAATCTCTCCACAGTGAGATAAAAGAGAGAGTGGATGATTATAACAGGCTTTTTGCAGAAAAAGAGCAAATAGAGAAAGTCCTTGCTGCTCGTAATGAAGAAATAGAAAAGCTGGAAGGACAGGTCAGGGAGTTGCAATGTCAGAATAAGGAAGTGGCAAAGAATGTTGATAAACTCATGCAGGAACTGGAAAGAATGAAAAAGAAGGAAATTGAATTAAAAGAAGTAAGCTTAATTTTGTAATTTTACAATTTTAGTAAGAATGGATTTGGAATTTGTACAGGACAGCTAATAACTGAAATTGTGTGCTTTTCTCAAATATGCAAACTCCTCAATGAAGATGGGAAAATGCAAACAGGTAGTAAAGAAAAATGGAGCTACTCAACTGTTTTGGCTTGGTCTACTAAGAGGCATGAGCATGTATTTGGTAACATTGTGAGGAGCAAGAAGAGGTCTGAAAGCTCAAGACTGATTGAAATATAATCAGGGAATATCTGTTTATTTTGAATAAAAGGTAAAGGCGTCCTTCAGATTTTACTCCACTAGTCATTGCCAATTAAGGGGGCAGCGCTCGTCTCTGTTTTAAGGCCATTGAGCCAGCATTGTCCAAAGACATTTCAGTGGTCATGTGGCCAGCATGACGTCAGGGAACGCTGTTACCTTCCCACAGAAGTAGTTCTTCTGTATCTCGGATTTCCATGTTTTCAAAATGCTAGGTTGGCAAGAGCTGGGGTGAGGACAAGAGCTCACCCTGTCACATGGTGCTCTGATCTCAAATTTCAAACGTAAGTGTCTTCATGCTAAGCCTCCATGTCCACCTTATTTTGAATATGTTTTTGTTTATTAGTCTTATCTCATTATTATTGGTAACTTTCTTGATAGTGTGTAAGAATATATTTTCATCAAGGTTATCCAAGCTTTGACAGTTTTCCCAGCTGCTCAGATAAAGCAAATAGGTACCTACTGTATATTGGGCAGATGCTTGCGGCAGAAGATCACTTTAGTAACAAGGGCCAAAACATATGAGTATTGTCAAGAAAATTGATGATGCCTCATCCCATGGTGGCAGATGATATCTCCCAGCGGCTACCTGTAGATGTTAAAGAGGAGTACAGAAACTACCAAGCCCTGTATATGCTACAAAGGAGTGGCCATGGACTGGACCTCTCACTCTCTATCAGTGCTGATTGTGACCAGCCTTAGAAAACAGCCAAACCAATGCAAGACTGCTCCACCTAGATCCTGTAGTCATACCAAAAGGACACCTTGGTCAGTGGTATTGAAGGCCATTGAGAGGTTAAGGAGGGGAAGGATGGATGCACGATTCCTATCACGCTTTTGCGAGATTATCAAATCACAACAAATGTGAACAATACTGTTTCTGTCCTGGAATCAGGTCTGTAATCCAAATGGATTTTAAGAACATTAAATATGTTCAAAGGGTAGCAACAATAATCAAGGGAATAAGGAGCTAAGTCCACTGAAGAAACAGCTTATTATGGATTTGAGTTATAAGAAGTGAAATAGCAGTTTCATATTTCAAAAAAGAACTTCTGGAACAAAACCAATTACCCAAAACAGTGAGGGAAATTCTCTTTATTGAATGTACTCAACAAGAAGGTGTAAAGAGTGGTTTGACTAGAATTTCTTTATTGGGAAGGGAGATTGCATTGCCTAAATAGCTTCTTCGGTTATAGGGTTTTGTGATCTTGAATTATCTTCAAATTAGACTATTAATACATATAAAATCCTTTCAAAAGATGATGACATGATTGCTGACTTTCATGTCTAGAGTAGCACCTGCCTCTTGCTTTTGGTGTTCCTAGAAAGCTAAAAATCAACAGGCTGTATGAAAAAATGTTTACTTACACAAGCAATTGATGTTTTACAGGATAAAGGAACATTGCAGCAGCAACATAACAAAAATTTAATTCTGATTTCCACTTTGCAATCTAAACTAGATGAAGTTAGACATAGATTATTTACTGATATTAATGTGGATCCTATGCTAAAGGAAAAACTAAAAATACAAGAAGAACTTACAACAACAAAAAGAAAGGTAAATGAAACATAACTCAAAACACAATGGAAACAAATTTCATATTGATTCTTCCCATGTGAAAATATAATTAGCAGTGAAAAACCCTGTTCCAAGAATATAATTTATAAATGCATAATGTCTTTTGTAAAAGTCCACAGATCCTTTTTCTTTGGTTTGCAAAATGTTTATACAGGTAGTCCTCATTTAAAGATCATTTTTTTCAGCAACTGTTTGAAGTTACGGCAGTGCTGAATGATGAGATTTATGACCATTCTGCAAACCCTGTGGTCACATGATTACCAATTGGGCGCTCTACAGAATTTCAGATGCTTTCATCCTTTTTCCTGTGTAGTGGTCTTTGCAGTTTACAAGGATCATCTCTGCCTCCTGAAACATCCCAATTTAGTTTCTATCCATCATGGGCAGATGGAACATTTGATTCTTCTGTCTTCCCTCAGATACAAAGAATATTAGTCTTATTTAATTCTCAGAAAAATCTCCATGCTTAAATGGAGTATGCGGATAACATTTCCATACTTGCGCAAAATGGCATTTATTTAATTTCCACAACCCATAAAAAGAATTAAGTCTATTTTTAGCATTTTCTGAACTCCCTCTTTTCTGATCTGAGGAAAGAAAGAAAAGCCAGGAGTTTCCTTGGTGATTGTTTGTAAACAATGAAGCTAGCACATTCATCACCATTTTTTATAAGGGACTTTATACTCAGGTTTGTAAATGTGGGCATAATTTTTTTCTTTTGATAGATGTTTACAGTTTAGGAGTCTTTCTAACTAAAATACATATAATTTATATAAATAAATAATGTGAACTTTTACAAAGATGTTGATATAATGATGGAAGATAGTAATTTGTTTAATTTCATAATTTCATTTTGCTTCAGGTTGCTGATTTATTAGAACAACTTGAAAATTTTAAAGAGAATTTAATGAGTAAAAATGAAGAAATCTTACAGCTGAAATCAAAGTTAGAAGTGGAAAAAAATGCTAACATCAACAAACTAATGCAATTGAAAGAAGAAAATACACACCTGAAAGTATGCCTGCAATTTAATTTTAAGGAAAATTTGTTTCTTTAGATATTGTGTTTCCTAGAAACTACATAATTAATTAAAGAGAAAGCATATTATGTGTTTGTAAGGGAGAATTTGCTGTAGCAAATTTAATGCCACAAAACATTAATTAAAACTAGACCTAGAGTTTAGATCTAGTTCAGGTGCACAGCTTTTTTTTAAGCAAATAACTAAGCATGGGTAAAATTGGAGAAATATTCCACTAGGAGAGAATGGTATGCAAATCCTAAATTTAATTTCAGTGTCTCTTTTCAGAATTGGACTTCTTAGTAGAACAAATATGTTTATATTCATTATATGGTTTTCAGAAAGGAATGCAGAGCTGTTTTTTCCATTTACATGTGTTGAAATACTAACATTGGTGTTTTGATAGACTTTGCATCTAATTTCTAGAAAAAATTGAAGAACACTATTTCACTTTTTAAAAAATAAGTCTTTGTTACAGACTGAAACTAGTGTAGTATAGTGTAGTATTTTGGCTCCCTTTGAGTTAGAAACTTATCACTCAGTGGTTTTTCGGAAATAGACATAAAGATACAAATAGAGCAATTTTGTTCCACTGATGATGTTACTTGAATTAGCAACAAAACATCTCAGGTTAACAAAGATTGGTCCGGTTGCCATGATTCAACCTTTAGACACCTTTGGCCTAGACAATTAAGTCCTCATTGACATACAAATAGAGCAAGGAATCTAAAAACATAAATATAAGTAAAAATTTGAGGCATTGAAGGCTGTAAATTTTAACTGGATTATTTTTATACTTTATATGCTAGCTGAAGTTTACGTTGTATACAGCACACATCAAAGTATATTTTGCTTTTAAAGTGCAAGTCTCGTGTCTTTTTCTTGGAAATAGAAGCTTCCCCCATTTACAAGCTATGTCTCAATTCTATTGTAGTTTGATATCTGACTCAGATACTACTACTAAGACTAAGAGAAAGAATCTTGCAAATGCAATCTGTTTCTTAGAAAATAGGAAAATGCAATAGCTTTGTACTTCAGAACAGATTATATAACAGAGCAAACATATTTTGTTAAACTTTACCCATCTGCAAGCTAAAAGTTTTTTAATCAAGGCTGTGCTACTATCTCATATATTCTTAATAGCAAAGGCAGTAGCAGTGATTTGTTCCAAATATAACATAAGAGAGAAGTTACTGATTTAATACATATAAACTAAAACAGTATTATTAATTTAATATTCTCCACAATGTGGGACATATTTGGAGTGTCAGCATGCTGTTTTATTTTTGTCAACAGTAAAGGAACAGATTGCGATAGATTGATCTGTCTAACACAGAACTCTTTCTGTTAGGAAAACATTGAAAAATTGGCCGTACAATGTCAAAATCCAGGTGAAAATGAGCTGGTTATTCTGCAGTTTCTCAAATCCTTGCTTGAAGAAAAAAATCAAGAAACTGATCACCTGAATGAACAAATTGAGAGATTGGAACAAAAAGTAGAGAGTAGCAAGGAAAATGAGGTAACAAATATCACTTTTTAAAATTTGCCTGATGATGAATCTATTGATATATATTAAACTATATAGGTTCAAACAGATATAACAACAAAATTGCTACAAACTCAAGCATGTGAAATATGAATTTAGAAGTTTCTAGTGCTAAAATATTAAGTTACTCTAAAATACTAGAATTTATATATTTATTTATTTAGCAATAGCATTTAGAATTATATACAGCTTCACAGTGCTTTACAGTCGTCGAAGCGGTTTACAAAGTCAGCATATTGCCCCCAACAATCTGGGCCCTTGTTTTACCCATCTCAGAAGGATGAAAGGCTGAGTCAACCTTGAGCCTAGTGAGAATTGAACTGCTGAATTGAAGTCAGCGGAGATAGCTTGCAGTACTGCTTTCTAACCACTGCACCACCACAGCTCATGTGACAAATACAGGTAGTCCTTGGCTTATGACCACAATTGAGTCCAAAATTTACATTGCTAAATGAAAAATTTGCTAAGTGAGTTTTGTTCAATTTTAACACTCTTCTTGCCACATTTGTTAAGTGAATATTGTTAGTAACATGGTTGTTAAATGAATCTGACTTCCCTGTTGACTTCGCTTGTGGTCAAAAGACCACAAAAGGTGATCACATGAAGGTAATCACATGTCCCCAGGACACAGCAACTCATAAATATGAGTCTGTTCACAAGTATCTGAATTTTGATCATATGACCACGGGGGCGCTGTGACAAATGATCATAAGTTCACTTTTTCAGTGGCTTTGTAACTTTGAACAGTCACTAAATGATGTAAATTGAGGACTACCTATAATAGTTGACTTGAGTCATCATTTTTCAGCCCTTAATCACATTTTTATTTGAGTTCCTAATTAGTTTCTACCACAATATTAAAGTCATTAAAAGGAGCTTTCCACATAGATCACATAAAATAAAATATTATATGTTTAAAAATACAAAAAATATGTCAGAACTAATGCATAGTAATATTTCAGGTTCTTGAAAAGCAAATGCTTGAAACTGAAGTCATGAAATCAACAATAGAAGAACTTCGTAGTGAGAAGGAACATTTGTTAAGAAATAAAACAGAAGAAATCGAAGAGCTTCATAAAGTAATTAAGAAGCTGCAGAAGGAGTCATCAGCTCTTAAACCTATCTATCATGAAACTGAAAATGGGCAAGGCAATCCAAATTCTTTTTCTTTGGAAGAACAAGAAGAGAATCTTGATAATAAATTTAAGGAAGGGTCACAAAGTCTTTTAGAAAACAAAAAGAGTGATGACAACTGTGTCTTGCTTAGTAGCAGTCAGAATGAACTTAAGAGACAATTAGAAATGTCTTTAATGGATAAAGAAACATTGCAGCAGCTGCTTAATGAAAAAGAATCTCAATTTAAAATGGAATTTAAAATCCTAGAACAAAATCTTGAAAATGTTCAGGAATCTTCTAGGCAGTACTGTTCTGAGCTAACATCTTTACAGTTGTTATACAAAGAACTGCAAGAAGAACACATGCTTCTGAAGGTGTATGTAATGCAAAAGGAAGATGAAATGAAAGAGGTGAATTCATGGAGTCAGGATCTTGAAGTTAACCTAAGAGAGAGAGAAATGAAACTGTTAGAGACAGAACTACAACTCCAAATAGTCTCAGAGCAGAACATAGAGCAAGCAGCTAAAGTTCAGCATATGACCAAAAATATTATGACACTTGAAAATGAACTCAAAGTTATGACACAAGCACTGCACAATAATGAGGCCACTTATCAAAGAAAGATAAGTGAACTTCAAGTTTCTGTTGTAGAACTGAAGGCTGAAATTGAGAAAAAGGTGGAAGAACTGGAATTACTAAGGTCTGAAAAAGATCTGTTTCACTCACAGCTGAAGATCCCCATGGAAAATGACCAAGACAATTACCAGAAAAAAATTGCATGTCCTAAGACCCTTGATGTTGCTGTCTTTTTTCCCTCTGAAGAAAAAGAGAAAGGGGGAGAAGAAAGAGATTTAAGTAATATTTCAGCATCTGCTGATTTTTCTTTTCCACTGGTATGTATTAATCCCCAATTACTGCTAAATCTTAAATAGGAGATAAACAGGAGGTTAAGATAAACATGGTTAAAAGAAACTCAGATGTATAGGGAAATTATCAAACATTTTTCAATAAGCAGACTGTGCCCTTCACCAATAATACTAACTTGCCAAGTCATCATACCAAGACTTACATTGCTATGATGCTCTTTACAGAATTACTGTCAAAATATATTACTGTGTTTCTCCAAAAAGACGACTCAATTTGAAAAGAAGCCCTGTCATGGTTTTGAGCACATACAATCAAATTAAGCTCCACCTACAAAATTAGTCCTAATTAAGATCCCACCCACTCTGAGGTGCAGGGGGTGAGGCGAGGCACATAGGTAAAAAAATAAGCTAGGGTGTGGATGGGGTGGAGCTGCCTTAATGGCCAGGCCTCGCACATCCTGACACCTGCTTTGCTGCCTTCTGTGGCCGCTTGCCACCACTTGCATGCATCACCCCGGCCTTCGTTTTGCCTTCAGATGCCTTCTGGAAGCCCTCTGCAGCGGATGATTAAGCTCTGCAAATGCCTTCTGGAAAGCTCTCTGCAGAGCTCTATTATCGGCTGCAGAGGGCTTTCCAGAAGGTATCTGAAGGCGAAACGAAGGTCGGGGCGCGATGCGTGCAAGTGGTGGCAAGTGGCTACAGAAGAAGTGGGCCATCAGCGGGCTCCTGCTGGGCTGTGCTGTCGGTGCCCCTGCCGTGAGGTGAGTCAATAATTAGAACCCTCCAAAAAGAAGGCCTGACCATTTGGGGGGGGGGGGGGATATCAAAAGAAAATATGACCTGGCCTTTTTGGAGAAACATGGTATCAAAAGAATTGGTCAGCATATCTATTGGGAAAAATACCACAACTTTAGGAAATTTCAAGCAAGTTCACTTTGAAATATCACTGAATGCTAGATGACTAGCAAAAAATAAACTTTTCTGAATTCATACTGAGAAATGTAGTTCTGCTTCATTTTCTTTTATAGAAACAAGATGTTAGCACAAAACTCCATATTTTCTGTTTTATCTCAGCTAATGTTCAGAAGTATTCAATTTATAGCAATTTTTTAAAAAGATTTGTATTATTTTGCAGGAAGAAGATAGTGTGACTAATCTGCAGATCTTGAGCAGAAATCCAAATATTCACAATAAACAACCGCAAGACATCCCTTTCATTCAGAGGAAGCAAAAAAATCATAATGAAGTACAGCAAAATCTGAAACCTCTTTTTAAAAATATGTGGCAATCACATCAGGATTCTCAAAACTCACAAATCTCTCACACAATACCAAATTGCTTTCAAAATATAATCATGGATGAAACTTGGTGTGATTCTCCTGAGAATATGAGAAAAGAGAACCAAAATGTCGAGTTTCAAGCGAGTCTTTCTCTAACACCCTTCTCAGAAGTTGATGTTATGCATAGTATAGCCTTTGAAAGCCTATGCTCAGAAAACTCAGTCATCCAGGAAGACATCCCTAGAATTTTAGAATGTCCAGTTTCTTATTCTAATAGCAATGAGGATGCAGCAGCCAATCTCCACTTCTTGTCTTCTGTGTTCTCAGAATCTAGCTCTTCTGTTAACAAGCGCAATGGTCTACAAGAAAATGTATCAGTAAGTGACTAATTATTTCCATATTCACATTGCTTTGTTGCTGAGTCATGTATTTTCAATAGTTCCCATGGAGACTAAATGAGTTATGAATGGCAATTACTCTGTCATAGTCCTTTTTGTATCATTTCACCATGAACTCTTGTCAGTAAAGCAAAGGTAATTCTGAGATAATACTTCCGAGGCCTTTTAGTAATCTATTATATGTAAGTGACTCGTTGAAAATAAATATAATTACTTTAGGAAGTAACAAACACATTTGGAGCAATCTAATCTAAAAGAGACCTATTGTAACAGTTGAATGTATGTTGAAAATATTCTACCCGTTCCTTAATGATTCCAAAGAAAGTGTTACTGATTATCTCATGCATGCTTTGAAAATGATTGGAAAGAAGTGCTTCACTTTTTTCATAAGTCCAGCATCTCAACATATTAGGCTTTTGTATAAAAGAATGCCAGTCTGCTTTTAAACAAATAATTCATTGTGATTGTTAAAGCAACTTCACTTATTTCAGGTTGACATGAAAACCTAAAAAAAGGGTTACTTTTATGATTAGAGATGTGCTATAATCACACAAGATCCAAAATATTTCTGAATAATATTTGATTATGTTGAACCATGCAAACTGGAAAAATTGGTATAGCTTAAGCCAAAGGTTTATCTACTCCAGTATCTTGTTTTTGCCTGGGAAATGTTGAAAGGATTTCTCATGGAAGCCACATAATTGGTTGTTGGATCAAAATGAAAAATTAATGATGGGAACAATTTGAGAGATGGAGCTTTAAATCTACTTATGTCCTGGGGTTCACAAGAATAGGCAAATGTATCCGATGAGCCATACCTTAGCAGGTGAATTCTCCTTAAGGCAAAGTGAAGTTATATTTGTAGATGGAATCCAATGAAAGATGCTTAGTCAAGATGACTAGCAGGCATGGTTGAATAAAGCAGATAAAATCTAGATCAGTCAGTGTAAGTTATTTGGGATCTTGACAGTTCTGGATGCTTAGATTTTTCTTAATATAGAAGATTGTTGCTTTAACAGAGAATTAAAACCATGTGAAGCTTTATGTAATCTATCAAGAACTGGGGCATAATATTCCGACGGATGCCAAAGAATCGGTCAGAATATTATACCACATATTTTAAGCTGAGCTTTTCAGTTCAAATTTCTGTATGTCTGAAAAGATACAGTGTCTGCCTGAGGGTCTTCCTGTAAGCAGGGGTGGGATTCAACTGGTGTTACAACCGGTTTTCCTGTTTTTTCAACCTCAGCTGTGCCGCGCAAAGCAGCCTAGGTTGAAAAAGCAGGAAATAAAGGACAGCCAAGAGCCTGGGTAGGCGTGTGAGCCAAACAGATGACCAGAAATTCGTCACAGCGAACTCTTTCGATGTCAGTTGCTCTTCGGAGCTACCAGTTCTATAGAACCCACCCCTGCCTGCAAGTAAGAATAAAATTGTTCTTAATCTTCTCTTATTGGCAGTCTCTAAAAGAAAAAGATTGAATTTATCTGCAAATTTGGGTAGCCAGCACATGGGGCAATTATAAAAATAAAAAATACATCTAATAACTTAAGAAAATTATGAATAAGAAATAACTTGAGAAAATATAAACTAGCTTTTCTATTGTCTTGCTCAATTGCGGCTCAATTCTAAGGAAAAAGTGGTATTGAAAAAAGACCAGGCTCTCCCTTCTCACCATACCACATAATGATCTGCGCTGAGATGGCTCTGTGTTTTGTCTTACAACATTTTGTGGAAGGCCGTTCAATCTATATGGCATGCTTCCCTTATACTGAGGGAAAATTATTAAAAGCTTGCAAGAAGCACGTATGTTTTGTGAAGCATGTTTATGTATTACACTGATAGGAATTATGGTGGGAGTAGGAGTTCCTTGCACAGTGAAGCTAGAGCTCTTACCTGAGAAGACCATTCACTTTTCTTATGCTCCAGGTTGTATTATTCAGTTGAATGTTTTCCCCATCTAAATGGATTTTTTCCAAATAGGATTTATTTATTCATTCATTCATTCATAAACGGATTTTTTCCAAATAGGATTTATTTATTCATTCATTCATTTATTTATTTATTTATTTATTTATTTATTTATTTATTTATTTATTTATTTATTTATTTATTTA
>JANHFN010001604.1:131569-155888 GCA_032468175.1 Toxicocalamus goodenoughensis | reverse complement strand
TAGTAGTAGTAGTAGTAGTAGTAGTAGTAGTAGTAGTAGTAGTAGTAGTAGTAGTAGTAGTAGTAGTAGTAATAGTATTATATAATAGGTATTATTAATGCTTCTCTACAGAAGGGACAATGCCCCAGCACTTTAAGGAGGCTATGGTCAGCCCTCTTCTTAATCGCTTGACTCCACCTGGTTGGATAATTTCTGACCTGTCTCCAATCTTCCCTTTTGGGGGAAGATTGTTGAGAAGGTGGTCGTGCAGCAGCTCCAGAGGTTTCTGGATTAAATGGATTATCTCGACCCCTACCAGTCAGGATTCAGGCCTGGATTTGGGACAGAAACAGCATTGGTCACACTTTTGGATGATCTCTGGCGGGAGCGGGATGGGGGTAGTGCATTCATTCTTGTTCTACTTGACCTCTCAGCGGCTTTTGATACCATTGACCATGGGATTCTCCTGGGGCAGTTTCAGGAGATGGGAGTGGGAGGCCTTGTGCTGTCTTGGTTCATTTCCTTCCTCTGCGGCCGCTCTCAGTCAGTATTGATAGGAGGGGAGAGATCCAGCCTTTGCCCACTGCTTTATGGGGTTCCGCAGGGCTTGGTACTCTCTCAGCTCCTGTTCAATATTTATATGAAGCCGCTAGGTAAGATCATTCGTCACCATGGACTGAGGTATCACCAATATGTTGATGATACTCAGCTGTATGTCTCGGCCCGTGGTGAGTTAAGTGATGCTGTGTCCTTCCTCTTGCAGTGTCTGGAGGCTGTTAGGGGCTGGATGGGGAGCAACGGGTTAAAACTGAACCTTTGCAAGACCAAGTGGCTTTGGGTTTGGAGTTCTTTAGTTCAGGGAGAATTACCACCTTTAGTCTTGGATTGGGCGGCACTACTCCAAACAGACCCTGTGCGTAATCTAAGGGTTTTTCTGGATTCACAACTCCTGTTCGAAGATCAGGTGATGGTTGTGGCCAGGAGGGCCTTTGCGCAACTGTGGGTTGTGCACCAGTTATGCCCTTTCCTGGATTAGCAGTCCCTACTCACAGTCACTCATTCCCTGGTCAATTCCCATCTTGATTATTGCAATGCACTCCACATGGGGCTACCCTTGAAGAGCATCTGGAAGCTCCAGTTGGTGCAAAATGCAGCCCACATGGTTTTGTACAGACCCTGGTGTACACATGTGTCACCTCTCCTGCAGGAGATGCATTGGTTGCCAATTTGCTTCCAGGTGCAATTCAAGGGGCTGGTTGCCACCTTTAAAGCCATTCATGGCTTGCGTCCAGGTTTTCTGAGGAAACATCTCTTGCCAGTGACATCTACCCGACCCATTAGAGCAAGGAGGCAGGGAATGTTACGGGTCCTACCCCTGAGGGAGATACAACTGGTGGGACCCCGAAGAAGAGCCCTCTCCATGATGGCTCCGTCTCTCTGGAATATCATTCCCCCAGAGATTAGAATGGCCCCTTCACTAATACTCTTCTGAAAGTCACTAAAGACTTGGTTTTGCCAGTGGGCCTGGGGAACCCAGAAAGGGATGGAGCCCATCAAATGGCTTAATTTGATCTGCTGTCATTGGGGCGGGGTGGGTGTGAGTTGGTTTTTGTTTTTTGCTTTTTGTTTTGTTTTTTTGTTTTTCCAAATTTTGTTCTATTGTACTTTACTGATTTATTTGATTCTTTTTGTTAGTTTTTATTGTTTTTATTTTTATTTTTTGTTTTAAATATGGTTTTACATTGTGTAAGGCACCTCAAGTCGCCATGGGCGAATAGGAGGCAATATAAATAAATAAATAAGCGCTACCATTTTCATACTTATCCCTACTTCCTTCTCCTCACACAGTACTGATTGAAAAATGAGTCAGCGTTGCTATCTAAATTTGGCAATTTGCTGTTGAATGCTCTGTTGAGATTCTTTAACATACAAGGCATATACAAAAAGAGGACAAGGCCAAAGAATATGAGGTATACCTAGCAGAAAATGGAGAGACAACATCAAAGATGAATTGAGGCAATATCAATCAGCAAGAAGAAAAACCTGTTGAATTTCAGCAAAGTTATTTAAGCTTTTTAACAATTTCGGGGGGGGGGATTAAAAATAGTGACCATTTTGCCTCTTTAAAGAAGTCCTACCATTCAGTTAATTAAGAACCATCAAGACAAGGTGACTGGTGCTGACCATAGGGTCACACATTTGGTGTCTTTATCTTGTCTTTAGTAACTTTTATAACTTTTAGTAACTTTTCCAAAGACATTCCTATAACCTTTTTGATCCTTTGTAAATCACTTCTGAAATCTTGGCAAGAAAACTGCAGAATCTAGTCCAGACTGTTGCCAGAAGTCACTACTGACTTAAAGGTGCAAACATCCTCAGGAAATTATCCAGTCCTCGTTTAATCTTGTAGCAGACTGATTTGCCACAGTGGATTTAATTTTTTTTAACATATATTTATATTGTTGAATTGCAGCCGTTTTGTTGTATTATGAAGTTTGTATCACGTTATTATTAAAATGTTACCTTTAGGTTATCCCTACAAGTGTAATTCACTCTATGCAAGCATCAGAAGGGTATACTTACCAGGATAAGCGTGGTTTACAGAATGGTTTGAAAGCAACAAACTATGCAGCAACCAAAACAAATGTGCCAGAAAACAAGCAAACTGTGATGTCTTCCAGCCCAAAGGTAAACAATATTGCAACTATATTGATATTATTTTTATCTGTTCTCTTTCTGGGAATGGGAAAGGAAAGCAGACTGGGATCTTGTGGGCTTGGCAAGAGAAAGGAGAGTTTTAATTTTATACTAAAATATCAAAATTAGTCTCTGATTCATGTACCCGTGTTTCCCTGAAAATAAGACCCGGTCTTATTTTCTTTTGGGCCCCAAAATAAGCACTTGGGCTTATTTTCGGGGATGTCTTATTTTTTTTCATCACAAGCCCGAGCGGGCTCCCCACCCCACCCCCACTTGCGTATAGGAGGCGGCAACTGCACGGAGGTCGACTGCATCAGGAGATAGAGGGAGGCAGGCTGTACCACGTTCTAGAGGGCATCGGCTTGCGTGCCTTGGATCAGCTGTAGGCTGCCATGGAGAGCAGGCTGGTGCCGCTGCCATAAGCTGAGGTGAGAGAGTGAGATAATGATCTGATAAAACCTCTGTGTGGGGCCATCAACATCCTGACAACTGCCTCGTCTTAGGGTAGCTCCACCAGTCCTGTCCAGTATCCCGCGAGGCAAGTGCATCGCTCAGCCTCCTGCTCCGTTGTGGTGGCAAGTAAGGAGAAGAAATGGGCCAGGGGCCATGCAGGGTCCTGGATGACATTTTTGGAGCTGCCGACATGAGGCCAGGCATTGTCAGGACATTGATGGCTGGCTACAGGGCCTTCAGGTAAGCCAATACGGAATGCATGGGGCAGCTCCGCCCCATCACCTTGTTTTGCCCTCCACCACAGCCATGCATCCCATGTCCCGATACTTGTCGCCCCGCTGCCCGACTTCTGCGACCGCTCATGGCAAGATGCTGCGAGACTCATTGTGTAGGTGCTGCTGTTCACAGCAAGAGGTTGTGTGGCACATTGTGGTGTCACGCGCACGAGAGGTGGCACGGCACAAGTAGCTGCAGAAATCAGGCAGCGGCGCGACACGTGTCAGGCCATGGAAGGCATGGCTGAGACAGTCCTAAGGTAAGTGGGCGCAGGGCATGTGGGGCAGGCTTCACCCCCCTCTAGCTTGATTGTTATGTCTGTGCCTCATGGCACCTCATATAACCACAGTGGGCGAAGCTTAACTAGGGCTTATTTTTGGGGTAGGGGTTATTTTAGATGCAGGCGTGAAATTCGGACTAGGGTTTATTTTCAAAAAAGGTTGTATTTTTGGGGAAACACAGTAGATTTTAGAGTTAGGAACATAACAAAACAGCCAAGGTAAATTTTCTTTATCATAAAATACTCTGGCAAAAAGGGAAAAAAAGAATTTGGGATGAATTACTGCTCCATTTTTTCCTATTCTAGATTCCCAGATTGGATGTCATCTATATTACATTTTTGTCCACCATCCAAAATAATTAATTTGGCAGAAGGGAAGATTTTAAAATATTTTTGAAAACATAATCTCCAAAACATTTGAAACAGACCAGCTTTGTTTTAATCCTCTTACATTCTTCAGAAGTAATGGTTCACTTTTTCAACTCCCAGTTACCGAAAAAAAAATCCATAACAAATCCAAACTTCATTTTTGTAAGAATGATACAAAAGCTTAATTCTTAGCATTTATTCAGAATTTGTACAACTATGAACATTAACAAAGCATGGATATATGTTTACTAAACAACAGAACATTCAGCTATTTGATATTGTTGGATCCAGCCCTTATTTTGTATGCCTAGTACAACTTTTGAGATGCAAATAATTTTTCACTCATTAAGTTATAGTTAGTTCTTGGTTAACAACCACTTGTTCAGCAACTACTTGAAGTTATGACAGTGCTGAGTAAAGCTAGTTAAATTCTGGCATCCCAGCACTCCTGTGGTCATGTGATCATGGTCTGGTGCTTGGCAATTGACTTGTATTTACCGTAGTTGCAGTATCCTATGTCACATCATCAAAACTTGCAACCTTTGCTGTTGTCTTTCCATAAGCAAAGTCAATCGAAGAGCTGGTAGGAAAGGTTGTGAATTGCTCTAAGTCCCTGATCCATAGACCGGCACTGGTCCGCACAAATAAGCGAAATCCCATCCATTGGATGTAGGCAGCACACAAAGCCACTACCGCCCCCAGTCCATAGAAAAACCTGTCTCCATGGAATGGTTCCTGGTGCCCAAAAACTGGAGGTTGCTGCTCTGGTAAATCGCTGAGACTCCCATGGCTTTTTCCTTTAAGAATTCTGGGAATCTTACACTCCATATCCATGTGGAGCTACTGCATCCCCCATGGCAGTCACCTGTGCAGCCTACACCCTATCTGGCAGCAGTCAACCCTAGCCCCACTCTGCTAATGCCACATCTGCACAATCTTGCGCCTCTAGCAGCAGTTACCTCATGGCAGCAGTCACTCTCTGGTTCCACTCATGCCAGGCATCCATATACCCTCCTACATTCTTGCAAACCAGGAAGCAGCCAGCCCTGGCCACACCGTACTACACACACCATTTCCACACCCTATATACATATAATATGTAATAAATAATAAATATTTTATTTATATGTATCTCAAGGTGGAAAACATAGCTAATATTTCTTCCTCCTCATTTTCCCCCACAACAATAATCTTTTACTTGTTGAAAAGCAGCAAAAAGTCCAAGGAAGTCATCAGGTAACAGCCTGCAATTTTTGCTTAATGACAGCCATTGGGAGTGGAAAGATTGCTAGCACTAAGAGATATATAATTGATGCAATCACTGACTTAGTGCTTTATGACTTGCTTAACCAAGAAAAATTTCAGTCTCAATGACTGTTGTTAAGTACTGTAATTATGAGAACTGCAAAAGATTTCCTTTGCTTTGTCCAGTATAAAAGATCTTCCAAAGATGGAAACAAATGATTATGGAAACATAAATAATTCACAAGAAGTATTTTTAAATAGTTTTTTAGCTCCTCATAAGAACGATTATTTTGCTGTGATTACTATTATTATTTTTATTTAGATACAAAAGCTATATCGTAAGTATTTGAGAGCTGAGAGTTTTAGGAAGGCCCTGGTTTATCAGAAAAAATACCTTCTTCTGCTTTTGGGTGGATTTCAAGAATGTGAACAAGCAACATTGTCCCTGATAGCACGTATGGGCATTTATCCTTCTCCTCCTGATCTGAATGTTTCTGAAACACGAAGCCGCTTTTTTACCAAGTTCAGATCTGCAGTCCGTGTGATCATTGCAATATTAAGGTAATTAATCTTTAGTACTTTTTTCCAAATGGTTTATAGTAATTATTTCCTGATAACTGTTTTCTGTAAGAAACTTCTGGTGAATAAAAATTCATGCAAATTCAATGGAACTAATAGGATTTAAATGGTTGGTTAACCATTCAAGCTTTATTCCATTGTTTCCTTTAAAAAAAATAAAAACAAGGCAAGTATAAGAAAGCAAAATATTGTGGTTGGATAGCACTGTAAACTTCAATAACTAATAGCTAATATAGAAATATTGTGTGTTGTTTTAATTTACTCATTAATGTTTGTCTTTTTCTATCTCCAAAGATTAAAGTTTCTAGTGAGAAAATGGCATAAAGTAAATAAGAAAGAAATGCCGCTGGAAGCCATTTCTTCTAGCCTGGGACGCAATTCATGTGAGAGTTTTTATAGCTTTGCTGTAATTCTTAGTAAATCATCTCTACTAAGTAAACTGAAAAGTAAAGTAATGATATATACATATGTTTGTGTTTGATTTATTCTGAGTAAACAAAATAAGATTTCATTATGCTGCAGAAATTGAACAAGCATAATTATTAACAGAACATATTACTTCTTGTAATTGTTTTAAATTTTAAAACAATTCTGGAAAAAATATGAGACAGGTAGTTAGGAAGCAATGGAGAGAATCAATGGATGGCTTAGCTGCCTTAAGTTGGGGGTATTTATATGGCAAAATTTTATCTATATGGAGATTGTTTGGGGAAATGTGTCACTTGCCTATAACAAATAGGTACATTGTATTTCTTTTCTGTATGGCATTTTAATAAAATAATTGGATATTTGCTCCAATTACAATTTTAATTCAGTTTTATTAATTTGAATAATGTGAAAAGAACAAATGACTGTTATAGGCAAATTAATATTTATATGCTAATATATGCTATATTCTCACAATTTATTGTCACTAGCAATATTAAAATCTTAAGCCGTTATTTCTTACATAAAAACATTCTGAATTAATATATACCTTAATTCAGAGGTTTTCAAAACCTTTCTCATAATAAAATTAGTATCATTGAAGTTAGGGCTAGGTAGAAAATAAATACACTACTTTTAATACTTTATTTATATTTACATTTCATTCACCCATCTTCTTCAAAGAGGGACTCTGGGCAAGTGGCATTATACAACAAGACATCAAAATATAAATCAATATATTAAAAAATTAAAATGTTAGTTAAAATGTTGAGTTAAAATTTTAAAATTATACATTTTTAAGGAGGCAGGAATAATTAATCCTGTTAAAAATTGCTTGAAAAGGCAAACAGAGAATTCTCATGGTGCTAACCAACCTCATGGCTATGCACTCCTTTGGGCTCCCCACACAAGGTCAGAGAACCACATTTTAACCCCTTTTCAGAAGGCCAGGAGAGTGGGGGGCTGCCTTATCTCCAGAGAATGAATATTCCATCAAGTAGGGGCAGCGGCAGAAAAGGCTCTCTTCCTAGACTCTGCCAGTCGAAATTCTTTAACTGATATCCACAGCATACCTTCCCTGCTTGATTGTGTGGGATGGGGTAATATGATGGGATGAAGCCATTTTCGTAGGTAGCCTGGCCCTATACAATGTAGGGATTTATAGGTAATAACACCTTGAATTGGACCCAGAAGCAAAAGGTACCCAATGCAGTTCACGAAGCAAAGGTGTTACATGTGCCTTTTTTCGGGCATCTAGTATGTTATACTAATAGTATAGCTCGCAGAGCTTCACTTTATACCAGTTGAAGCTTCCAGATACTTTTCAAGGGTAGCTTCATGTAGTTGCAGTATACCAAATGGGAGGTGACAAGGGCATGACTGATCAAATTGAGATTCTCCCTGTCCCGGAAAGAGAGGAACTGGCGTACAACATGAAGTTGATCAAAGGCTGCCCTAGACACAGCTTCCACCTGCTCTTCAAGCAGGAGCCGTGAGTCCAAGAGGATTTCCCAGGTATGCACCAGGTGCATCTGGCATAGTACAACCTCATCCAAGACTAAAGATCTGGATGTACAGCCACTCCATCTTACCCCAGGGTTCAGCTGTGAAGTCTGTTGTTCCCCATCCAGGCTCTGACAGCTTCCAGGCACCACAAAAGAACATCTGCTGCATCATTCACATGTCCCAGGACAGAGAGATATAACTTGAGTACCATCAACATACTGTTGATATCTCATTCCATGGTGACAGTTGATCTCACCCAGCAGTTTTATGTTTCATTCCACAGAGCACAAGCATGGATGCTAAAAAGGAGTCGAGAGAGCCCCGCAGTACCTGCAAAGAAGGGGCTGTGAGCTGACCTGTCACTTCCTATTAATGAAGGAGGTGAACAAGCACAACACTGTGCTACCCACCTCCAATTCCCTAAATCAGCCCCAAAGGATACCATAGTTGATAGTTTCAAAAATGTTAGCTGCCCCAGCATTAGCTGCCCTAATGGTGGCAAGGAAATCCTGCCAATTTCCCTTTCTTTCCTAGACAGTTTTAGCTTCCCCAGCATTAGCAGTGCTAGCATATATAAGACTAACAATGATGAAAGGGTTTTCCCTTTCAAGATGGGATTTCTTCTCAGTTCAGCCTGTCCTCCTTCCCTACCCTGACTTCCTTGAGCTCTGAAGAGCTCAAAAACATAAGCGTGTGATTGTGACAGGGTGGATTATGGAGGAGTCCCATAAGCTATAGGCAGGAAGGAAACATGAGGAAGTTCAGAGGGTGGGGGGAAGCCTTGGGACGCCCAAAGCAGGTGGGATTGTGTCCGCACTAGGCCTCCCAGGGTCAACCCCTCCACAAGGCATCCTATGCTTAATGAGCTATGCATTCATTTAATGAATGCATTAGGGAGAGCAGTGATGGGGCAGTTGTTAATGAGATGGTTCACTTAACAGTCCTTCTGACTTTTGACTGCAATGGGCAGGCTCTCTTATGGTCATAACTTGAGGACTACCTGTACACTATTGCACAATAGAATGTACTGTATTAATCATGATTATTTTTCTTCATTTGTGTTGAAACAGTTATAACCTGAAATTCTCACAATTCAGATTAAAATTTTACATTGCTTAAAACAGATCCGGTAGCTAGTTTAGAAGTACTAAAGCAGCAACAGCCCTTCCCAAGTTATGCTGGTCCAGAAGGTGAATACTGCAACAGAAATAATCTCATGAGATTTGCAAGCTGCACAGTTAAATCCTTACACCATTTATATAACAGGTTAGTGCAGACCTTCCTTCACTATATGTGAGTCTTCTGCAGGATTATTTTTACTAACAATATTATATTTATATTATGCTTAACTAGACTCTTGTTCAACTTTACAGATCAATAAAAACTGTGTTTATATCAAAATTATTTTATCTACATTATAGTTTGTAAAATTTGTATATATTTTATTATTTTATTTTCATGTTTATGAATGGTATAGCTTCAATGGTTATGATTCAAGTACTTGTTGATACAATATGAATAAAATTTCATACCAAACTTTTAAGTAACTAGGAAAACAAGTCTTCTCTTTGAATGTTTGTAGTTGCTATGAATTTGATTGGCTTTAATAAAGCCAGTTTTATCCTATCATATATTACCTATCTTACTGGTTAAATTCCTTTTTCAGTTTCTAGAATTTCTTTCGGTCATGCAATTGTTGAAAAGTAACAGCGTGGATGCCAGGCATCATATCAGTTTTTCATATTTACTGGCAATTTTACAAAGCTCATCTATTTTGGAAAATGATGCACATTAGAATAAACAAATCTAAAAAGTTTAATTCCCATTTCAACCCATGATATTTTTTACTGAAGTTTACTAAACCATATATTTCATCGAAATATGCTAAATTAACTAATTGCTCCAGAGATATTAAGTTTTATTGATAAAGACATTAGATCCCTTCTATGGATGAAGAGGGACTGTTGGACTATGCTTCAATGTCTAAAATAATTTCATATTGTAAGAATAATCTGACAACACAATTTAATTCAAATTGTAACCTATTCCTAGACCTCAGTTCATAGATTTGAACATGCAAAATTTGGGTTTCTGTCTGCCAAAATCTATATTTCAATTATAGGATTTTAAAATTAGAATAAATTTTTAGTGCTATGGACAGCTTTTATTGTATTTCATAGTTTTCATTTTGGATCCATATGTATTTATCATGGTTCTTGGTATACCATTATTCACAATTCGTATACCAAAAAGTTTAGTGTGGTCAGTTTGCTGTAATAGTTAATGTCTCAGGTTAGAAACCAGGAGATAATAAGTTCTGGTGTTATTTTAAGCACAAAGCCGGCTAGGTGATCTTTGGCTATAGTCACACTATCAGTTGTAGAAATGAGAGCAAGCAATGTCAAACCACTTCCAAAATATTTTGCAAAGAAAATTCCAGGGTCTTGCAGACAGTTGCCAGGAGACCTCACAGTTTCAAAGGCACATACAAAAATAAGGAAAAGTATAATCTCTATGACAGTTGTAAGTCTTTTAACACATCCTTTTCTATTTTTCTACTTATATATTTTCTAAGATCTGTAATTTTTTGTTAGGGAAACATAAAATTGTTTTTCTGTTGTACAGGTCTAGTAGTTTTACTTCACAAACTTCATCGAAAGATCCTGATGATTCATTAACTGAATACATTGCACACTTGGAGGCCATTCAGGAAAGACTAGGAATTCTTCTGCCAGGTAACTTCATATTGATAACTTCTGAATCAAAGTCTTAGCCTATTTTAAATTATACTTTATAATCTTAGTATTGGCATAAAGTCCAATTTTTAAACTAGATAGAATTTACTGACTTTGGTGTGAACACTATAGAAGTTTAATTCAATCATTTCCTACTCTCCTTGATATTTTGGAGAACAAGTAATAGCTCTTCTGTCTGCATGAAAGGCAAATTTTAGTCAAATTATTCAACCAAGTTTGGGAGAAAGTAGTACAGATGTTCTCCACAAAACAGAAATTACAAGTACTCCTTGTTTAATTACTATTCAGTGAGCAACTGTTCAAAGTTATGACAGTACTGAATGATTGGTAGTTACAGTTGGTCATTGAAGTTGACCAACTGTAATCACATGATCAAAATATGGGCACTTGGCAGCCTGTCCACATTTATGACCACATTCAACTCACCCAAGCCGCCACCTACCTCTGCCAATGTCAGTTCTTTTGGCTGTCCTCAGCTCAGTTGCCCCTGCTGTTCCCAGCTGACCTTTGCCATCAAGGCCTTGGGAAGGCTGTGTGTGATCAGCAGCTGCTCATGAAGGGCCAGGCTGGAGGCACCTCATCACCAGCAGGAGGAAGAAAACAGGGAAGTCAACTGGTAGGGGCAACAGGGCAGTAAGTGCAGGGTGGCTAAAATTGGGGAGATAAGGGACAGGCGGGAGTTCAGGCAGAGGTAAGTGCAGCCAAGTAGAAGAAGTGTGAGGTCCTGACCTAATGACTGCAACCAGGACTGCCAAAACCTATTGCTGCTAAGTAGTACAGTTATATGATATATGACCTAATTAGACTGCATTACTAAGTGATGGAAATTCCAATCCCAATTAGAGTCACTAAGTATATACGTTCCTATGTACCTAAGTAATATCCCAATATCAGTAATTCTCTTTAGTTTAAGAGCACAGTAAAAAGCTTGTTCTTTTATGCTCCTTTAAGGGAAATTATATCTATTTTTGGTCAGATATGGTTACAAACATTTTCTAGAAACTCAACCTTACATTTAGGAATTAGTTAGCAGTAGAAACTTCAAGAACAAAATGCCTTAATGTAGTTTGTTTTCTTGAGGGCAAGGAAGCGATACATTAAAAAAAAATCAAAATGTTGCTGAATCCCAAACTCTAGGATCTAAATCTATACAAACCATGGACAGTTTAAGAACTCCTGGCTTTTTAAGGCAAAGTCTGAAGCTAAAATTAGTTGGCTGTAGTAGCCAATCAGAATACAGAAGCAGCATGTACAATTACACCTACTGGATTGGGAAGAATTATGTCTCACTATTATGTGCAAATTATGTGTGTCCTTTTATACATTATTTAAATAGCAATATGTCAATATACAGTATTTTGTATAGCATCAGATTCAGTTTTAATTGTTAGATTTTCCATACTGTTTAATTCAAATCCCATTTAAAATATATTATTTTAAAACTGTAATATATTTATTTCCAAAAGTTTGTGGAATAACAAATTTAATTTAAATTTGTATGAATTTAGGACAAGCTGCACAAGAAAAGAACAAAATGTAGTGCGAATCTGCCTTGAGTCTGAACCAGAGTTCTTTGTATTCAGTGAACAGCTTAGCTTGCACTAGTGTTACGCCGTGTGGATCTTTCAACATTGATGAACAGTTGAATAAAGGGATCTCTGTGATAAATTTTGCATCAGCTTTTATAAAAAAAAACTTCGTTTGAATGTGCTATTTATACTGTTATTTCATATAAAACAATCCTGTTTTTTTATCAAAATTACTGGGAAACATACAACTACAGCTTTCCTTTTCTATATTATTAATGCTAAGTACCAATGTATGTTTTTTATTAAAAATGTTCAACTCAATTGCAGACTCTTATTCAAAATACATTTCTAATCCTTATTTAGAATGATTTTACTTTTTTATTGTAGTTGCTAATTCATCCACATCTCTAAAAACAGTAAGATTAATCAATAGAATTAGAGTTCTTACTTGTGCTACTAATGCCAGCTTCTTTCATTGCAAGTGATTGTGTAATTGTGGAAATCACAAGATGTTTTCCCAATCTTGTATATGGTTTTAGTCTGGATTACATTAACGATTGCTTTTCAATATCAAGCTATGAATTATGGTTTAATGAGATGATGTTAGCCATCAATTTGTTCAGCGTTTACTCTTAAGCTAGCCTCCTACAAGGCGAGGTGTTTGAACTTTCAGTCTTGATTTTGATTGTTTGTCATCTGAATTCAAGGAACCTAAGTTTTCACCAAGGGTACTTCTTGATGATAACTTTATGCCAGTTTTTAAAAAGCTTAGGTAATTTCATGACATTTGTTGCATTCAAGAATTGGAACAATTTACTTTTAGCTCAGCTTCAGGGTGTTTGAAACTATGTAAAAACAGAAAGTCTTTGAAATGCTGCAGTTTTGTGAAGGTGGTGGACACTGTAGGTTTGGGTGTGTAATTAATTTTGTTCCTTAACATTTGAAAGACCAGTAAGTTTAAAGATGATTGCAGGTCACCTACAAACTGTTTTGGAGATAATGGAACTGCAATAATCACCCTATGATTTGTTTCAAACTGACAAATCTGAAATGTGGATACTGGTTCATTTAAACAAATCATAGTTTAAAACAGTCTCAATTCTAGTACACGTTATTGTCCTTGAATGGCATATAAAGAGGAAAGAGATTTTTATACATTAAACCTAATTTGGTATAATATCTTGTCAAGTTTTCCCATTTTTTTGGGCCCTGATTTCCTAATCAGAATTTCTATAAATTCCTCAGTTCTGGAATTGTAGCAGATTTTCCAGTCATAAGACTGTATGACATAAGTGATGCAGTAGAGCATCATGTATGGCTGCAATTTCCTCTGTATCACATGGGACCAAAATATGCCAGTTTTCTACTGATTTTATAGAACTGGAAACTAGTTTAATAGAACTATCCAGTTTTATAAGCATAATTTTAACATGTTATCCAGAATTAACATGTAGCCTGGAGAAATAAATTCATCTTTGGTTTCTCTTTTGGTTTGGGGGGGGATTTTACCTCATGAGAAAGGGTTTGAAGTCCATTATATAGCAATACTCAGGTAACTAAACAAGTACAAACAATAGAAACATTAATACTTGTAATAATTGTAACACTCCTCACTTAGATCTAACTTTTAAAGATAGCTACATTTTTATAAATTCAGTTGTACTGCCAATGTAGATCAAACCCACAATTATATGCATATAGCACACAAGCATAGATTTTGAGGTGCACCAAATTTGTAGGATTCAATAAGACTTGTATGTTATGGCCCAGGACTCAGACTATGCATCTGATTATGAAGAATCTATTTGAGCTGAATCTGTGGTATCAAGGAATTGCATGAAGCTGTTCAAAAACATGCACCACTTGAATATCTGAAACAGTCAGAGGAGGAGGACATAAAAGTATGCACCCAGTTGCTAAGGAGGAAAAGAGAGCAGAGAATTCTATGAAACTCCTTGCCAAGCAAGGGAATAACTTTCTTCATTAGTGACAGCTGGCTGCAGCCTGACTTAAGAGACAGCTCTGACTAAAATTCCTTTGCTGGAAACAAATGTTTGATCCCTAACTCAAGTGACATTTGTGTGGATTCTACCTGTGAAATTCTGACCTCTGGACTGGCTGACAACTCTGACCTATATCCTTTATTACTACATATGGGCTAAACCAGGGGTGTCAAACTCACTTTTATTCAGGGTGGTTTGACCTCAGGGGGCCAGGGTGGGTGTGGCCAGCTTGACGTCACTTGTGCCCAGGGGCACCTGTAGTGGCCCAAGTGCTCTGCCAGCGAAAACGAGCTCCTGAACTCCATTTCCAGCTGCAGCCTCCTGCAACCCTCTGCCAGCAGCCCTCCCAAGCTCGTTTTTGCTGGCAGAGGCACTACAGGCCGGTCCTTCACTGTTTCCAGGGTGGTCCTATGGGCTGGATACAACCCACAGGCCTTGAGTTTGACGCCCTTGGGTTAAACTAACAAAACCTGTATTATGCTAATGGAGCAGAACTAGCTTACCTGAAAATTCCATACAAATTCAATCATATATTAAAAAGATTCTCCTAGATCACTGATTTAAAATTAATTATGTTATATTTTGGGTTATTAGACTATTGTAACATGAGAACAATGGGAGAAGATTATCTTGGAAAAGCTAAAACAATATGCCAATCATGTCAACTGTCCAACTAGCGAATCCAAAACAAGTAAGCATTCAGGAACTTTTAATTCCCAAAAGTAAAACTATTGGATACACCATTTTGGTACTGAAGAATCAAAACCAGCTCTGATTTTTCCACACAAATGTTTGGCAAGTTAAACAATAGCTTCCCTTTCTCCCCACCCCTGGATAATCACATTGTCCAATTATGAGATGTTCTTTTATGGGAACAATCCACCTCTTCTCAAGCACCCGCAGTGGTGACCGTGATGGTATCCAGGCTCTCATCCGTGCACAAATTCTCAGCACTCCATTCCAACCTCCCCCCCCCCCAGTTCATTGGCAATTTGAACTGTGATAAGGTTTGAAAGAAGCAAAGCAGTTCAATCTTGACAAATCACTTGTTTTGAATTTCCTTCAAGCTTTGTGTAATAATGAGCAAACATCCTGTGGAAGGTTTTAAACCAGAGATTAAAATGGCAGATCGCCTTTGGTTAGATTGCTTAATTGCTACATGTTAAGACTTTAGCTGCTGTATGCTAAAGGAAGGCTCAATATCAATTTTTAGAACTACACAAAGTAGCTGTGACCTGAAGCAATTATACTGTAGATTTTGCATTAATAATATGAACTTTAATTTTAGTTGATACATTAAGTTACTAAAGAACAAACTCTTAGCATTAGTTAGGAGCTGAAGTTGACAACGTATATTCAAGAATACAGTCAAAGGGGCTGAGCTAGAGAATGTATATTTAAGAATACAGTCAAAGTCAAGAATGCACAAAAAGTCTTCTGTTTATTTTAATGTCATGGGTTGATAGGGTTTGAAGAATATAAATACATTCTAGTAAATTTGTGTTTTAAGGGAAAGCATCTAATGTTTAGTATTGCAAAAATTCCTTTGTAGAAATCAATGTTTTAACTACTCCGTCACTTGTTTCACACATTTGTTGAGATATCTTGCCAATATAAATGTGTGTGTGTGTGTGTAAAACTAAAGTATGCACCCATACTTTGCATCCTCAGCTATTATAATTTACTAGGATGGAGCACAATATATTACAATGAAAATGTGTTGCTATATTTCCACATTCTTACAAGATGATTTGAGTATCAGTATTTACTAAAAGAAGCAGGTGGTGGGCATAAATGTTCATTTGCAGCTGCTTAAATTATTAACACTTCTTTTTAACCTGATGCTTCTGCAGACATACACTTTTCAACTAGTCTGTTTTAACACAATGAAAGCCAATCCTTTCATCTCTATACTTTTTCCACCAGCAGCTATCCTTCTTTGAAAGACATTTGAAACATGTACTTTCTAGGTGTCTCAGGCTGCAACAAAGGTAAGACTGTTTTTGGTACTATTAGATATGACAAATTGTGAAAGATCCTGAGAGGCAGATCAATGAAAAATAACAGAAAAGCATCTTTTCATTTATGCTGGTCTAGGTGAGTTGGAGGATATTTTTGTTAGTACAATCTTTATGTTGTCTACGATGATTGAAAACCATTAATTCTTCTTTCAACTTAAGATGGGTAATTTCACTTTGAAAAAATGGAACTATTTAGATTTCTTAATTCATACAGAAGTGCTATGACAGCTTACTCTATGACAGCTTACTCTCACAACACTCCTCAAATAATTTACTACACTTCATCACTAAGAGAGGATATACAATTAATATATTGTGGATCTTTGTCACAACAGTCTTAGTTAAAAACAAATTTAGGGCAATTTCAAAATAACTATGTAAAATGAAAATAAGGTCTTCAGGAGCCTCTTTTATAGCTCAATGCTGGTTTTCATGTTTTCCATCTCAAAATGAGAAGCCATATTTACATTAATTATCAGTATTTTCTGGGTAATACATTACAAAGCAAACATTTAAAGCTGTAGGTTGCCCACTCTTATTTTGCAACATGAGGCATCTTTATAAATTGAAGATAAAGAATTTGAAGTGATTTCCTTTCAAGCAAAACCATCTAATTCATGATCTTTTAACGAAATCTTTTTCATGTTTTAAAGAAAAGATTTCAGAGCTTATCAGGAAAAGAAAAACCACTCTTTATCAGGTGAAATTATCTCAAGCTCTGCCTTGTTTAAGATAAAGCTGTACCTTACATTATCATAGATAACTCTAGCTCTACCCCTCGCCCACTCAGTAGAGCGACATCTTATTTATAAGCATCTTCTCTAAGGGATTAAATAAGCTTTTCGTGGTTTGCCAATTGGTAAGTAGTATACTATATGTCTTAAGTATTTTAAACTTCTTAAGCTATATTAAACTTTCATACCATCTTGGGAATCTATTGACTGAAACAATATATAAATGTTTCAAATCAGAAACGTCTTACAAAATAAGTATTCTGAAATAAAAATCTTAAATTGTCATAATCCTGATGATGAAACATTAAAGTGAATATTCACTAAACATTAGCTGAGTTAAAGTTAATTTTTACTACTTAACTATCTTTTAAATGATCAGTTTTTAACTAAAGGAAATATAAGGTCAAACCTCTCTTCCTTGATTTGTATTTCATTTCTTTCTGCTTATAAATGGGCAATCCTATTCCCTTACTATCAAAAACACAGAAAAAGTAGTTAATAATCCATTGTGCTTTTTAAATTATGTATCCCAAACCTATCAAGTTATCAACGCTTGCATTATAATGTAGATATATAAAAAATGCTTTATCCTAAATGCAGAACAAACAGACCTATTTTGAAAGTTCTGTCAGATGATATTTTGATTATTAGTGCCATTGGGAGCAATGGGAACATAAAACAATTGCTCCTTTGGACAATCAATCCCTTTAGTTGTGTATTCATTATAAGTAATAGATTCTTACTTAAATCTGCCATGCTGTGCTGAAGAGCATGCAGACAGCCAATAACGTAACTAAACTGTAAGTCAAAATCTGTGGAAATAGATGAGGACTTGACAGCTTGGCAATTTATTAAGTATACGGGAGACATATCAATGAGATAACAGCTTTGTCTCATGATGATATAGGTAGTCTTCAATTTACAACAGATCATTTAGTGATTGTTCGAAGTTACAACAGCTCTTTAAAAAGTGACTTTCACATTTATGACTGTTGTAGCATCCCCGTGGTCACCTGATCAAAATGCGACCTTTTGATAAGCAAAGTCAATGGGGAAACTGGATTAACCATGTTTCTAACTTAACAACTGCAATGATTTACTTAAAATGTGGCAAGAAGTCATAAAATGGGGCAAAACTCACTTAACATAAATGTTGAGCTCAATTATGGTTGTAAGTTGAGGACTGCCTGTAGTTAAGATTTAATTATGCATTATGCAACTTTTTCTAAAATATATATTTTATTTATATTATTCAACAGGAATCAACAAAGGCAGAAAATGTATTTCCATTACTTAATCTGGATTTGGTTTGCTCTTTCACACAGTGATTCTAAAATCTATGAAGCCTGCAAGGAAATCTGTTTTTGCAAAGTGGGGACAATGTTTGTGAACTGTTCAGGAGTCCATGCTCTGGTGTTCAATCTAACGTTCCCTTCCGATGCAGAACACTTGGACCTTTCTCAAAACAACTTGTATTCTATTCCTTGGAAATCTATAAGTTCCCTGTGGAAGTTGCAGGTTCTCCTTTTGAGCAGCAACTCCATTCACAAAGTTGGACAAAATACATTCATTTCATTGGGCAGGCTGCACAAGCTTGATATTGGTAGAAATGATGTCTCAGGTCTTGGCAACAGTTTTTCAGTGGGTCTTATTTCTCTCCATGAACTTATTTTGGCCTACAATAAACTGCAGGAGCTACAGTACAAAAGCTTTAAGTACTTTGAAAATCTTCAGAAGCTGAATTTGCAAAACAACAACATTTCCTCCATAGAAATGGGGACTTTCCGCAGTCTTACCCGGTTGAGGCAACTTTACCTTCAGAACAATTGCCTTCATGCCCTACCTAATAGATTATTTTCGATGTTGCAACACTTAGAGATCCTGAACTTAGAGGGTAATATGATAAAAATTATTGCTCCTGGAGCCTTCATTCCATTAAGCCACCTTACAATACTTAATTTGATCCACAATAAAATTGAGCATATTAAATTCAAAACTTTATTATCTTTGCAAACCCCTGGGACTCACATCTTACTCTCAGACAATCCCTGGTTCTGTGACTGCGATCTTCAGAGAGTGTTTGCAAAACTGCACAGTGTCAGGAGGCTGATCTTGGACGATTACTATAACATGACATGCATGGAGCCCCATCTCTTGAGAAACCTGCCTCTCTCAGCTGTACATACGGAGCTTTGTATTGCTGAGACAGTGACTGTTCTTGTCATAACCTTTACCGTCTTTGTAACTGTGGTAGCTGCCATTGTAATGGCTGAAAGGAAGAGGAAGAAAAGGGCTGAGAAACGCTGGAATGAGGATAGTGATGTTTTTTACAATGCTCAAAACTGATTAAATATTTGGCAAGAGGAAACTCTACGCTTGAAAATGCTACTTAATTTAGCTATATAAATTAGAACCATTTTCAGACATGCAATTCTGAATGTATGAAGAGAATGTATGTGCCTGTCTCCCTTTTAATTATATCCTGTTCATGCGGGGTGGCAATAATCTGGACTTTAAATGTGTTCTTAGGAGTTCTGACTAAGAGTTCTTGTCCACATTGCAATCTTCATACATTGAAGCCAACCTCTTCAGATATAAGTACAGCAACCATACTGGCAGCCACAGGGTGACTAGTGTTGCTAATGCTGTGACTAATGTAGAGCTACTAAGAAGATGGAATAGACAGGTGCATTTCTTCAGGAACCTAGATCCATTATGTGGTCAAATTAAACATGAAACAACAGAATCAATTTTTATAATAAGAGACAGAAATGTAATGATTGCAGCATTATTAGCCAGTTTTTGTCTGTTCCAAATAAAAAGTAAATGTTTTTCTCTCTTCACATTAGCTTCTGGAAAGGAATTTCTGAGACATTCAATTTAAATAGTAATATTTTAAAAACTTTTCAATCTTAAAGAACTTTTGAGATATACATCTCTACACATGAGCAATTAAATATTCTTAAGTAATAAATTGTGTGTGTGTGTACAACACCAAGTACAACATCAAGAATGAGTTTGTAGGCCAAGGAACTAGAATTTTGTAGACTACTCATTTTAAGGCTTTGTGGTAGTTCTAGCCGATGGTGAGGGATGGATGGTAGGCAGGGGCAAGATAGATTTACTAAAGAAACAGTTTTTTCCTTCAGTAAATTATATGTATTATTAGAAAGATTTTAAAAATACAGAAAAAAGGGAAACTGGGGAGAGTATTAACCTGGTTAATATTTGAATAGGAAGCTGCTTGGTTACCAGATCTAATTTGGAAAAAAAATCGGAACAAGAAATGACAGTATAGAAAAATCCTGTGTTCCCGGAGTTATCCTAGAGTAGGCCTGTCAAACTGACAGCCGCCCACCCTGGCTCCGCAGAGGCAAAAAATATCCTGATATGTCACAATATGGCCTGCGATGCGAATCGGGTTCAATACCACTATCCTACCTAGAGATATTTGAGGGCCAGATTTGGTAGCTCTATGTCAAAGATTTTCAATCTGTGAGTCATGATTCCAGGGGATGGGATACGTTTTTTAAAAAAGAATTGTTTGCTTATATTGTTTGTCTAGTGATAGCACTATCAAAACTTGCTCCTGCTTTATTTAGGCAGTAGCAGCCTTGTGCAAGCAACATAGGGAGTGAAGTTCAAAAGTGCCAGTCATCAAACTCAGCTGGTAAGTTCTGCTTGTGGCTTTTAGAAGTATCTGTATAATTTTTTTTTTCAAAAAAAATTATTGCTGTCTTAGAAACCAAGAGACTGACAGTTCTAATCCTGCCTAAGGCATGAAGGTTAGCTGGGTGATCTTGGGCCAGTCACTCTCTCCCGGCCCATCACACCTCACAGGGTTGTTGTGAGGATAATAGGAGCAGGAAGGCTGTATTTTGTATTTTGTGGATAAATGACCAGCAAAGTAACATATGTAGTCTCCATAGCACACATAGGAGTGAAGTTTAGAATTTTGTTTAAATTCTAGTTTTTAAAATGGGGAAAAAATTAAAGATGATTGTTAAAACAGCTTAAGTCTGGAACCATGATGAGTTTTAGTAAACGGTGCCTTTTTTGCAGAATTCTAACCTCAACAAAACAGTTTTATTAATGTAGAAGATTAAACAAATTCATTTATCTGTTTTAGGGAGTTATAATAGTATAAATTTTGAGAAGCCTAGACTAGAACATGGAGACAAGAAATCCTGGAAGGGGCTCCTTCCAGGCAAATGATTTACTGCAGGAAAGTTACCCTCAAGTTGAACGAACTCTGGTCCAAAACGCAAGGGAATGTTGGAAAGGAACTGTATAAAGGTGTTGAAAGAAATATCCTTCTGGGTTCAGTTCCAAGTGGGGAAAAAGACACTGGAAAAATTAATGGTGGACAGCAGGACCACATGGCTTGAAGCTCCAAAGTGAAAAGGATGGACAATCACCTGCTTCAAGATGAGAAGGTCAAGAAAAGACTGATATGCTGAAAGTGCCTGGGTGCTACAACCTCTGTGGGGATTTGAATTTGAGCTTGTATTCTGATTGGTTATCAGATTCCCATGCAGGGGCAACTCTGTAAGCTGTCCTGAGTTCCAGGCTTGATTGAGCCTTATTGGATGATGCACTGAAAGGGCTTTGGGCAATTGCTATAGTTTTACCTGGAGATCTTTGTTATGTAAAGTATTCTGGCCCAGGCCTTAATGGCACACCCATTAACAAAGGTGAGGGTGAGCCTCTACTTCTGAGGTGAGTTTCTGCTCTTGAGTTTCTACTCTTTTTAGGGAAAATATTCTGCCTTTAATATTTCCTAGGATATTTCAATTTTCTAGGAGAGGGGTGGGCGCTAACTTCCTACAGGTCCATGTTGGAGAAATCTGCAACTGGTAAAATCTACTTATTATGTTTATAAAGGTGTTAAATGAAGCATCAGCCGTGTTTATTTTCTTGGGACTGAATTATTGCTGCAAACCTCTCAATATAGATGAGAGTTCCTTCCAACTCTTTTAACCTATCTGTTACCATTTATTGAAGTTATGCATGGTCCATCGCTGGAGGCTTTAAGAAGAAATTGGACAGCCATTTGTCTGAAATGGTGCAGGGTCTCCTGCTTGAGCAGGGGGTTGGACTAGAAGACCTCCAAGATTCCTTCCAATACTGTAATTCTGTTATTATTATAGTGGTTAAGGCATCAGGCTGGAAGCAGGAGACCACAAATCCTAGTTCTGCCTTAGGCACAAAGCCACTTGGGTCACCTTGGGCCAGTCACTCTCCCTCAGCCCTTGGAAGAAGGCAATGACAAACCAATTCTAAAATACCTGGTAAAGACAAAATATCAGGGATGTGTGCAGGGCAGAATTGAAGAGAGTGAATAAAACACAAACCATCAAGTTATAGAAGTTCTCCTGGGTAAGTCTGATTGAACTAAATAGTCTATACAAGAGCATCATAAAAGAAATGTCACTGCTTGTAAATGACAGGTTACTCTCTCTTAAAACCACTAGTGGCAAAGCCTCAAATAATGGAACTGTCACTGACTTGATGTGATGGAGTGGGGAGGGGTATGTGTTCCTGGAACCAGGGTCTTCCTGCAAAAAGGAAAAAAAATCCCTGACTGCATGTCAAAAATCTCTTGGCTACAATTCAAAGAAGCCATCATTTCATCCCTAAAGCAGTTGGAATGTCACACCCTTTCCCAATGTGAATGATTTAATTCCAATATTAATTGTTTTAATAGAATAAGTCAGTGGTGTGAAATGGAATTTCATTGAGGGCCGCATCAGGGTTGTGCTTGACCTTGTGGGGGGGGGGAAGGGGCAAGGATGTGTGCTTGGCCAGGGTAGGCATGGCCAGCTCGATATCATTCATTTCGAGGGAACCTGTGGTGGTCCGAGTGAGGCTTGGGTGATCCATGGTCTCCAGTGAAGGAATTTCTCCATGCTTCCTTGCCTTGTGATCAAATGCCACTTTTGCTAGTAGTTTGTTTTGCTAGCCCTTTGTCAGCGAAAACAGAGCTTGGGAGGAGCTCCTGTACCCCCCTAGGCTCTGTTTTCAGCCGTGACAACCTGCAGGCTTCTGCCAGTGAAAACAGAGCGGTGGGGGCAAGTTCTGTTTTCACTGGCAGAGGGCTGCAGGAGGCTGTCGCAGCTGAAAATGGAGCCCAGGAGATGGGTGGGGTTCAAAAATTTTACCAAAGGGTTCTCTGCCTGGTTGCTGGGTGGGCATGGCCATGGTGGGTGTGGCCCAGTTGGCCTCCTGCATCACAGTGGAGGTATGTGTGTGTTTTTGCCCTCCCTGGGCTCCTGAGGCTTTTCTCGAGCCTCTGGGAGGGCAAAAACAGCCTCCCTGGGCTCCGGAGGCTCTTTGGAAGCCAGAAAAGGGCCCATTTCCAGCCTTCCCTGTTAGATCACGGGTAATGAGACATGAGACTGAGTCAGCTCAATTACAATCTCTTTATTTCTCTAACAGGACTGACTGCTGCAGCCGCAGCAGCTCCTTTTACAGTCGGGGCTTCTCACGGCTGTAGCCAGTAAGGGCTGTTCAGTTTCCCGCCACCAAGGACCAACCAATCACAAGTGAGTATGCTAATACATAACACCCCTCCCCATCTGGTCCAGTCCACCCAATCCTGTCTTCGCCTACCGTACGTAATCATGTAAGTAGGCGGGGCTTTTATAGGTGCGACCAGAACTGCACAGCTCAGTCGCTGTTTGGTCTCTGAACTGTTTGGGTGGATTTACCCTTTCTCCTGTTCTTCCATTTGGAACCTCGTGGAAATTTCTGGTTGTAATGGCCATTTTCTTCCTGCTAGGGGCCGCTCTTTCAACTTCTTGAGCCTGTTCCTGCCTGGTTATGCTGTCCTGCCCTAGGGATTCAGGTACATGTTTGTGTTTTACATTCAGGGCTATTCTTACTTGTTTGGGTTGTGTGTCGTTAGTTGTCAGGGTTTGTTCTGTCTGTGTTCTTGTTTCTGAGGGGTCTCCCCCCTCCTCTTTGGTTATATTGTGCCTGTATGAGGGGTCTCCCCCCTCTTCTCTGGTTGTGTTTTGCCTGTGTGAGGGATCTCCTCTTTCCTCTCTGGTTCTGTCTGTGTCGCCCCTTGTTCCTCAGTTTCTGAGCTGGTCTATATGCCTCCTCCAACTTCACCCATCTGTTGTATCAACTCTGTAAGAGTGGGGCCCGATTACCTGGGTCACTCTTGCAGGTACCCACAAGGGCTCCCCTGTTAGATTCTTAGCGTACACTAAGTCCCATGTTTGAAATGTCCAGCATTTACTGGATGAGTCTACTGGTTTATCTGGGTTATATGTGGGGTGTAATCTGTCTAGGGTTGACCTCAGCTTCCTTCCCCTCAGTAGTTCGGCGGGGCTCTTCTTCATTGTTGCACTGGGCGTTATATGTTGTATGCTTAACAGTTTATAAATAAATAAATAAATAAATAAATTTAATTTTTATACCGCCCCTCTCCCGAAGGACTCGGGGCGGTGTACAGC
>JANHFN010001604.1:72226-111282 GCA_032468175.1 Toxicocalamus goodenoughensis | reverse complement strand
CCCCCCCCCGCCCCCGCCCCCCAGAACTCCTTGAACAAGGTTACCTAGGTAATATTCTATCAAGGCCCCAACTGAAATCTCTACTCCTTCCTCACCCGTTTTTCTTTGCCCGCCCGCTTCAGTTTACTTTGCTACTACTGTTTCTACCTTTCCTTGTCTGGATAGCAGGGATTTGTTTTTGCTTTGTTATAGACCCAGAATAGTAACACAAGACTCTTATTTTGTGTTATATTTAAGCCATTAATTATAAACAATTCCAACTCTTGACTCATTCTGTCCCTTTTTGAGCTGAGACTTAAATGGTGCCCCATCTAATCTGTTGTTCAAATCTGTCTTAAGCTTGTAAATGTACAATGATCAATTTAGGCAATAATGATCGAACACATACTGATGTAATGTTCTCTTGCTTTGCTGCTTCACTCCCCTCCCACACACATTTCTGGATTGTCATCATTTGAGCATTGAACTGCTATCAACAGTCATCATTCAGAGCGCATCTTAAATTTAGATACCTATGTTTAAAAACACTGGCTTTTCACATTACTAGCAACATTTTTATTCCAAAGGTATTTTATAGTTATGTGTTACTAAAGGTTCCTTCTAGCCTGTATATATAGACTTGATTTCTCTCCCCCCACCCCTCTTTTGGCAGGCCTGTTAGACTTGGCAAGCTTCTATAGAGACAACCGACTAAAGAAGCTTTGCCAACAAACAATTAAGGAAGGCATTTCTGAAGAGAACGCAATTGCTCTTCTATCAACTGCAGTCAAGTATGAGGCAAAGGTATGGAAAATGTTCTTTACTCAAGTTGCAACTGACTGGGTTTTTTTTGTTGTGCATTAAGCTATGGGCTTGAATTTGCCTGTGCAATTAACACATTGGGTAGTGTTAGTCAAGGAAGCCAACCTTGTTGGAATACTGCGCTTGGCCTATCTTATGGGGTCTGGTAAAAATTAGTTTTTGTATGTGAAGCATTTTGAAGAAATGAAACCATTGTGCAAATGCTAAGAATTTTCTGTAAAAAAAATCACCATTTTTGTAGTTTTCAAGATATCAGGCCAATTTCACAACTTATTGGGAAGGATATATTTGGCTGCATGAAACATCTAGAGAACTCTATAAAAGAGGTGAATCAAGGAAATAGTCTGAACTCAGTGAAAGTAGCTTCTTAAATTCTCAATCCCCTAGGTCAGTGATGGCTAACCCCTTTGCTGTTGTGTGCAGTGCAGCCATAATGCAATGCACGCGCAACTCCCTGCGCTCCCCGTCCCCTTGCACATGTGTGGGTTTCCCACATGTGCCCCACCTTCTGCACATGCGCAGCAGATACCCCAAAATTAGCTGGCTGGTGGGAGGCGTTGCGTGCATGCGCAGTGGAACTGAACTGGGGCAACAGCTCATGTACCTGCAGAGATGGGTCTGCATGCCACTTCCAGCATGCGTGCCATAGGTTCACCATCACAGACCTATGTCATAGTTGTCAACTAGACTTTCTTGGGTTTTTTCCCTTGAAAATGTTTTGCTTCTCATCCAAGAATTTTTTTTCAGTCCTGACAGTCCATTGCTATTTGTTTTAGATCTCTGGATTTAGTTAGTGTGACCCAACTACATTTAAGGAAGGTGTGGAAAAATGTAGAATGGGGAGGATCCAAGACAAAGAGGTGTAAATTAGAGCTTAGGAAAACAGTTTAATTGGAAGCCTATTGGATTATTTCATTGTGATGGAGAAACAGGAATCTGCTCTTCACTGATTGGGGAGGAGAGTATGATTTGGTACTTTATTTATCATGGTTTCTTACTTATTTCATATTTTGTAGGTTTGTAGAAATAGTTTTGAGGAGTTATTTATATGAACGCTACTCTCACTCCATTTAATTTTCTTCCCCCTCAGAGGAAAATGTTCATGAGTGGGAAATTGGCACTTGTTAGCTATGAAATGCAACAATATGATTTTTTTAATTAATGGAATGGTTGTTTCTGTTCCCAGATTTCTTTTCCCATTTTAGGGTTGTCATTTTTTTTCAGCCCTGGTCTGCCACCTATGATTATGTGAAACAATATCACACATGAGTTGTGTAATTTTAATATGTAAACACTCCACTTCTAGGAGCTAGAGGAATTTTGCTTCCGGTTTTGCATCAACCACCTGACTGTCGTTACTCAGTCTCCAGGTTTTGCAGAAATGGACCATGACCTCATGAAGAACCTCATAAGCAAAGCCAGCCGAGTTGGAGCATTTAAAAACTGAAGTAAAAACCCTTGCCTAATGAAGATAGTTTCATTACCATTACTTGTATTTCTGATGTCATGATAATTTCCTCATAAACCTAATTTAAAAAGAGGATTATGCATTCTGTCTCCCTACTGTGACAACTGTTCTTAGAAATTAAGGAAATGCCAAAATAATAGCTTTCCCTAAAAGCTAAGTAATTAAATTTTGATACAACTAAACTACTTTAAATATCTTTGAATAATCTTCCATGCTTCAGGGGGAAAAAAATATTTCATGCTTCGTATCTGCAGACAGTTTGCTACATTATCTTGCAAGTTTCCCAATATGAAAGCAACAGTTTTTCTTACCAACAGCTGAAGTTGCTAGCCTATGAATTAACTTTGGAAAATTAAAAGGCAGGCCACAAATATTTAAAAAATATTAGACATTTCTCGTCCCAGCCAAAGCAACCTTGCAAAAGAGAAAATGTTCAACCTTCAGGTATTTGAGATGCATTATTGATATTTAAATAAAGAACTAGATTGAACTCACCAATCAATATTTTTATAACAATTTGGCAGGTATTAGGTCATTGTTGGAGGCTTTTCTAGTTTTTAATTGATTGATTAGTTTAACAATTTCCAAACGGACTGATGACCAGGAGGAACACTTATATTTAGAATACAGGTTGGGGAAACAGGAAAAGCCACGTATCTTGCTGCAAACTTGTTCACCTCTTTTGGGCAGAATCTTTTTTCCAGCCAGACCATCTTCCACAGTGATAATGTGAGTTATCTTCTAAATTACATTGACATTGACCTCCTTTGCAGAGTGAAAAATATCTCAATTGATTTAATAGAAAGAAGTAAATACTTGTATCGGTTTTTTACAGTTTAAGAGCAAGTAACTAATTTTAATAGTGGAACAATTGCAATCCTTGAAAGCTATCACTAAATCTGCCTTGACTTATAGAGTATTGGTCAGACCTCCAGGGATTCTGCTTGAGGTGAGGTTTTGCTCATGAGACACTGAAGAGTCGAAGGTAAAGACCGTATAAAGAGTGGCTAGAGCATTCAAGAATTTAAGTTCTCAAACTGAGGCAAGAAATAAATGTCTTGCTCACGTATTTCCAAATAATCTAATCCTGGAATAGGTAAACCTACATCATTGTCCCTAGTCTGGATAGAACAATTAAAGCTGCGTAGGAGATAAAGTAATAGTGGGTCACTATTTGGCCACAACCCAAACTTTCAATGAAATAACCTGATTTAAAAAGTCATATTAAGGCTATAAGAATAAGGATGTTTCTACACATTCCTGCTTCTTTTATGATCTTTCAGAAATTTTAAATGAAAATGTAAATATATATCTGTGTGTATTGCTTCATATTTATTAAAAATAAATTCAGATAAGGAGCAAAATAATTGTTTGTGGGAGAATTTGTTTACACTGACGAATAGATTCACAAAACAATGAGCAACCTAGATGCTAAACTAAAATCTAAAATATCAACTGTTTTGAATTTAAATAGTATATTTGGTAAGGTAAGACATTTAAACATTAAGGTGCTTATTTTCTTATACTTACTGGGAAAGCAGAGCTTCATAGGATGCAGAGAATATGGATTATATTCCATCAGCCAGTTTTCCAGGTTTAAGTTCACTGTATGAAATATTTCTGAAAGTTTGGTTGTTTTCTATTTCATGTTTACTAAATTATAGCTAGCAAGCCAATAAACTAAATTATATTAGTAACTTCAGGATAAAATATATTAAATATAATTTTCATTGTATATTATTAACAATTCTCATTCTTATTTTTAAAATTATTTTATTAATCTGTAATGTTTATTAGAAAACAGAATATTTCTATGCTCAATTTGTCAAAATACATAGTTATGATAGTTTAGGTTAGCCAACTCTTAATAGTTACTGTTAATAAAATTTCAGAACTTTATTTTCATAGTCTATATTGAGTTTGCAATCTTACTGATTATTATAAAACTAACAGACTAAAGTGATAGCTACAGAATTACACTACTCTGATCATGAGACAGATAAGAATGTGCAGTGTGTTTTGTTGCACAGTCATTGTGGTTTATTGAAATAAAATAATAAAATTCAACCAGGCTGCCAAATTTTCTAATTTGTGTATAAGTTTTAAGATGTAAAAAAAGATAATGCTAGCAAGGTATATGATTTAATAGAGGTATCTAATGTATTGGAACTAGACCACCATATTTAAGTGCACTGTCCAGGGGAGTGGGGGGCATCCAGAACTCGTGACTATATCTCACAATCCAATCGTATAAATTATTCTAGAACTCTGTCCTGCAGGCAGTTCTTTGATATAGTGTGGGGTGTTCTTTGGAGGGGGACCTAAAACATAAATAGTGCATCAAGTCTAATATTAAATGACAATTCTTAATAAAATACCAGTGCATTTTGTATAGTGAACATGAATATCTAAAACAAAGTAGTTCAATAAAAACTGAAAAGGTAATATAATTGAACTACAATGCACTGGGAAATCAATTTTACTAAAAACTAATATGTATAAATTAACACTTAAGTGGATAGTACATATGCTATGTCATAGCATAAAACACTGAAACACATGAAATTCAACTAAATTAAATTAGCTACGCAGTATATGCAAAACAACATAGTAGAAATCAAAGCTACAGTGCAGATCCTGGGTCTCAAGAGCAGTTCACTTCTGTACAGTGTCTGAAACTTCAGCACCATCATTCAGTTTCTGGTTTTGTATTCTAGTCCGAGTTGATGCTAGAGAAACAAAAAACAAGACGCTTGCTGAAATAAAGCTGAAGACATGCAAGTCGCTAATCTCAGATCTGTAAATTGAAAACAATCCACATGAAATGCAGGCACCTAGATTTTAATTACATCTTGGTGATTTTGATATTGTTCTTTCAGCAGATTACAATAATGTAAAATTAAAGAAAAGGCAAAATAACATTTGAAACTATTTCAAAAATATGAAATCTCATTGTAAGTATTACTGGTTGACTTCCGTGTAGCAGTTAGGGGTTCATAAAATCGTTCATGCATGATCTGAAAAATGGTCAAGATATGGAGTGAAATGGAGTTCTTCTCGTTTGGACACAGACCAAAATGGAGATTATTTTGGGGTGGGAAAAAACAAAGGTTGAGAGATTTCCTGGGGAAGAGGAAAAGTCAAAGTGCTGGGAAGCTAAAGAGCAGGCCAGTTGATACTGAAGGTTGATTAGAATCCAAATGGTACTTTAGATGCAGGGAGATTCCTTTTATACGAGGTATTTAAATAGTGACTAGCTCACCTTGTTGGATTATAGCATGTTGCTTTATGTGCTTGGGAAACCACTAGCCTAAAAGGCCAGCATGGCACCAGTGTTGCATAAGACCACCTGAATTGTCCCCAGTAGTAATCTATAATTATTCTCATGCTGTACAAAAACTTACTCATTTCTGCAAGCTTTTGTTGGAATTTTGACTCTCCAGAAAGATGTTCCCTGTAGATAAGGGGAGATAAATTCTACATTTTATTCAGTTCTGATTTCAAAGTGTATAAGTTGTGACGCCAGACCAGGGGCAGGCAATTAATTTTATCCAGGGGTTACATGAGAAGGTAGAATTGTTGTGAGGGGCCCCACTCCCTACCACCATGTCCCTGCACCACCACCATTGCCCCATCACCACCATGGATCAGACTGGGACCATCTGCAAACTGGATGTGCTTGTGCCCCATAAAATGCCCAGATCTGTTCTAGAGAGCTCTTGTCAGCAACTAGCAATTCACGCCTATAGTAATCAAGCTGAATAATTCACTTTCAGATGCATATCTGCCACATGTAGGAATTTTGAATAAATCAAGGTTACCTTGTTCTTCTGCTTGAGAAACATGCTTTCCCTATGTCCTTTGAAAAGTAAAAACTATACTTTCGTTTTTATATAATCCTGACTTTCAAAGTTAAAATTCAAATTTCATTTTTTCCAAAAACAATAGAATTTACAATTTCAACACAACAGCCCTATTTCAGATATTCTCTGCCATCATTAATTGGTATAACTAAAGTAGACCTAACACTATGTCTAAGTTAGTATTATTATTATTACTAAGTTGCTAAGAGAGCAACATCTTTGAAATTGGGAACCTGCAAACTAATATGTTAATAAACTACCAATAAATGGTACATGTACACGAAGAAAACAAGTCAAGAACCAGTCCAATTGAGCTAGAAAAGTCCCTGTGTTGAGGGCAAGGAAACTACCAAAGCTCAGCAGGCAGGACCACCAAGGAGGGCAGGGGAAACTCTTAAAGAAAGATATCAGTTTAACAGTGTTCAAATTACATTTTAAGCTTCTTTCTGCATACTGCTTTTACTAAAATTTGAAAAAAATTTGCAATGAAACAATTTATGGACCAGGTACAAAAAAAAAGGGGGGGTGCCTACTGAACTGGACAGCAAATCATCTATATTAGGCATATCCAGGCCATGGGCTGCATACAGCCCTTGGCAGGTAGTCATGTGGCCAGGTTTTTATAACAAATATTGAAAAATAAAGGAAATCTGATATTTATATACATATAAAAGAAGGTAACAATAGTAATAAGCCTCTTGGTGCAATCCAAACAAGAGCACCACCTGAACACCAACGGTATTGACAAACTCACATCAGTCAATCCCAAAAGGCAGCTTTTCGCAAAACAGCTTCTTGCAATACCTCTAACACTATGGATCATCAACATCTTCCTATCCCAGGTTGCTGGGAAAGACTCGATAGGTAGCTTAAAATGCCAAATCCAGTCTGAACATTCGGCTGACTCTGCAATGAACCATTTTAGATGCGGCCCAGGACAATTCCTCTTCACTCAATGCAGCCCAGGCAAGCCAAATGTGGGACATACCTGATCTCTAGCACCATTATGCTAATGGCATAAATTACATCATTTGTACCCATCCGATAATCAATATGCAAATAGAATAAATGATGCAAATAACACAGAGAAATTTGTCCACTGCATCCTGAGATTTTTCTTATAAATATATAACAAACATCCTATCCAATGTACATTTTCTACATCATGTCAGCCTAAAGGAGTCAACCCAGTTAAAATCAATCCTGGGGATGTCCCATTGCTTAGTATAAAGATGCATGGGACATATCTGCCTGTCCACATATGCTTGGGTATGCCAAAAGATAAGAGTTCAGGCAGGCCAGGACTAATAGCATTAACTAATAAAATAATCCACTTATAAAATCAATTGATCCCTCCATCCAAATATCCCAACCATTCTCTTACACACAAATCACTGTAATACCATGAAATGCAGACACATGAATCAAAAACTAAAATTGGTTATATTGAGTTCACATATAAATTTAATGAAAATTAAACCATTCTGATAACTTTGTAATCATGTCTCTTTTTTTCCATTATAATCTCATTAAAAATTGCAGTTATACATTTCTGCCATAAACTAGATAGCAGAGATGGGTTTCCACAAACTAAGCCAAAACTCTTATGTGAATGAACCCAGATACCGAGATGGGATCACTAATATAGACCTGCATTATTTTATTCAGAAATCAGCTCACCTTCCGTCAGCTTCATCCTGACCTTCTATATCAAAACGTAATCTCTTCAAAGGCTTAGGAGTGGTGCTTAGTTCAGTGCTCCGTTTGAGATGACGATCACTGTTACATACCATCTTGTTTATCTTTTGAAACTTTTCAGAACTCTAGAATACCAGAAAGATAATTAAGAAGATTATTTATTCTTACATACGGTTGGATAAGTATTAAGTGGAATTCCTTTAAGAGAAAATATGAATGGGGCCCTTAAAACAAGCTGACAGCATATTTTCCAAGCCTCTATGTGTGCTTTTGTTCAGAATACTGAGCAACCAAAAGTAACAGCTTTATAATTTTTTGAGTTTTCCTGGCAGAAAGAACGAATCCATTTTGATTTATCAGTGGAACACCTTGCCTCCAGAAGTTGTCTGAAATGGTATAGGGTAATGTTTGAGCAGGGGATTGGCTAGAAGATCTCCATGGTTCCTTCCGCTTCTGATATTCCGTTAAGAAGGAGAAGCTGTCTTTCTCCTGGCCCAAACAGGTTTTGCTTTGCTTTGTTGTGTAACACTGGAAAGCTGAAACTGATTTCCTCCAAAGAGTGTTCTTTCTGGTTGTATCTTAAAAGCAGGTTGGGAACCTCTGGGCTTAAAGAAATGGCAACTTTTATTTCTTTTATGCATAGTCTTTTTCTGTTTGGATCAAGGAGCAGATAACAAGAAAATGTTATCTCTGAAGAAAGATCCAGAACTTTAAAGACTAGTCAGTCTGCTACTGAAACCAGGGAAGATTCTAGGATGGAGTATAATGTGATCTCTAAGCATCCCCAAAACAATTGAGTAATTAAAAGAAATTAGGACTGAGCTTTTTAAGACCGTACAAATTAATGGTGTATCCTATTTTGAACAGATAATTCTGTCAAGAGATTTGGAGAATGATGTAGATCTTGATTTCAATAAAAAAGATATGACAAAGCACCCCATTCCATTCTGATTACCACACTTGTTCAATGTTCACAATTAAATGGAAACCTAAAACCTTGATAATCTCTGAATCTCATAATTCAAAGAATTTTATCAATGGACATCCTTATGAAACATCTGGAATCAACAGTACTCCCACAAATGCAACTCCAAAGTAGATCTGATATGTACATGACACCTTCACCATAATGAAAAAGGGTCAATTAGAGAACACCCCAAAACCATCAACATCTTCAAAGGAATACAATTCACCAGGGAAAAAGAAAACAGCAACTCACAATACATCCTAGATATCCTGATTAACAGAGATTATGATGGCAAACTTGAAATACAGGTTTCTGGAAAAACCAATCAAGTGTTCCCCACTTCCCACAGGAGAAGCTGTGTAAAAACTCTATTCAGACAAGCATAAAACACACAGCAGCAACCCTGAACAGCAGAAAAAGGAAACAGATCATCTACGCAACTTCCAACAAAATTGATATCCACACTACTTCATCAAAAGGTGCCTCACCACTCATACAGCACAACTAACGTAAGACATAAAAAGATTAACACAGCCATACATCAAAAGCATCTCAGAAACTGTTGACAGACTATTACAAGCATGTGGAATCAGCATAGCACACAACTAAAGCCCTCCAAAACATCCTAAGTAAACCAAAGATCCAGCAACCATAAATAGACATAGACAACATCTACATCTAATGCAAAAAAAAGACAATCAACAAGCTAAAAGGGGAACAAAAAGACCAAAGCACACACCCCCAACAGCAATGAACACTCAGATGAGCATAGATGAACACTTAAGATGAACATCAGACCAACAATCAAGCAGTAAACAATACTCCAATCCAGGAATTGCCAAACAAGCTAATAGTAAACAGTCCAACCAAAGAACCTCCAAAACACTGACAGGGCTGCCACAAGAATATAAATTGAGAGCAAATTACATTCATCACTAATACTGATGATGTTACCTAGTTTGGGTAATGAAAGAAAGTAACCAAGAATCCTTCAATCCTGAACTATAAATATTCTCTTTTATTGATATGCGCTTTGATGCCCACAAAATATTTTGGCTCCAATTCCTATAGAGGTGAAGTGACCTTGCTAATGTGGGATGTTGTCATCCTTCTGAAGTAAGCAAGATGAAGACAAGAAAAGCAGTAGGGATTCCGGGAACGCCTTTTACTGTTTCAGACTAGGATAACCACAACTTGGAAAGCCTATCAAGAGGTTCTCTTTGCCTCATCTCAAATTAAAAATAAAACTCAGACAAGTGTTATCTTGAGTTTCTTTCTCACCCCTCTCGACTTTCCTCAGGACAATTTCCATTTTTCCTTCCCCAAAGCCAGATCTGCAATTTTTTTTGCACAACCATTAATTACCTATGGTTCCGTTGGAAACCTTGTCCTACTCATGAATGTCTGTTCCTTACTTAATAGGTGGGGGATAAAACATCTGGTAATTTTGGAATAGAAAAATAGGCAAGAGGCGAAACCTAATGTCATGGCCCCATCAGAGCCTGGTTTGGAGGAGAAGCTGGGATCGGGACCGTCCGATGGGGATGGCATGTCTCTCTTGGTATGTTTGGAGAGGCCGGGGGGCTGAGCATGAGGCTGCTCCAGGCCCCTCAGGCATTGGGGTAGGTGGTCAACCAGATGGAGAGCTACTTGCACTCATAGACCCAGGGGAGGAACAGCTGCCTCCCCACTCAATCCATAGCATAGGCAAGCTCAAAGAAAGGCTGCAAGGCTCCTCAGGAGAAGGTCGCTCCACCCCTCCTCACAAGGAATACTGGAGTAGATTGATTTAAGGAGAAGCCATATGGGGATTTAGTCTTTGCCAACAGCAATTGTTTGTTTTGGCTTACATTTCCACCCAGCCTTGATTGGTGCCTTTTGCCTTGTACCTCGCCTTTGCCCTGAGGACTGTGTTTTGTCTCAAGACTTACTTCATTTTGCCTTGTGGACTTGTTTAGCTGGATGGACTAGAACTTGGGACCCTGGAACTCACCCTGTGAGTGTGTTCCTATTCTGTGGACTTTCTTTGTTATATACAGACTGTGGTTTGGGGAACTGAGCGTGGTTGCCTTCAGGGTAGTTTGGGGTGGAGCCTTACAGGGTTGTTAAGAGGGCTGTTTGTTGGAATATTTACTTATGGCAATAAAGGACTCTCTAGAGGCCTGCTTTGCCTTGACCATCTGGGTCATAACACTTTGCACCTTGTTTTTTCTTCCAGTGTCAACTATGACTTTCAATTACTTTTCGTCAAAAAAATATCAGGAGAAATATAAAACCTCGGTTGTATCTAGAACAAATTATTTAATTTAAATAATTATTCAAAATAGGAAACTTACCCCAAAGGATTCACCAATTGAAACCAATATTCTGTAGGACAAGGTAAATAAAAAAATTAATCTTTTTTCTAGAAATGGCATTTGAGACTACACACAACATAGACATAAAAGCTATATTAATATAAAGCAATGTATACAATATTTTCCAGTTATATTACTACCCGTGTTTCCCCGAAAATAAGACCACATCTTATTTTATTTGGAGCCCCAAAATAAGCATTCTGGCTTATTTTCCGTGGGGGGTGGGTCTTATTTTTTTTCCATGTATGGGAAGCCCACTTCTTCTGCTTGCAGGAGGCCACAGGATGTCCCAGTGCCGCTGCCGTGAGGTGGTGGGGTGGAGCTGCCCCACACTGGCTTACTTTAGGCCATCCATGCCAACACCTGCCTCACCTCAAGGCTATGGCACCAGCGTGCCACTCAGCCTCCTCTGTTGCAACCATGAGCAAGTAGAAGTGGGCTAGCGGCCATGTGGGCTCCTGCGTATTGCTGCTGGTGCTGCCACCACGAAGCAAGTGTCGGGGCCTGGGCGGCCTGGCTGCAAGCGCCCTGATTAAGCCAAAGGGGGGTATGTGGGACAACTCCACCCCCCTCGCAGCTACAGCACCACAAGCAACCAGATGGAATGGCTGTGCAGCAGGCTGCACGGGCTCTTTAGTAGGGCTTATTTTGGGGCTAGGGCTTACATTAGGCACAAGCGGAAAAACATACTACGGCTTATTTTGGGATAGGGCTAATTTTGGGGAAAACAGGATATATAGATATCTATTTTACTAATTCCCAATGCCACAACAGGACCCACTGTCTGAAGACAGAAAAGGTAAAAATAAATATTCTAAAAAGGAGTTGCACTCATGAAATTTTAATTATGCCAAAATCAAAAGTTCATCCAGAAATTATTCAAACATACAGATACTTTCCCTGGATAAATTAATCTGGATTTGATGTTTGCCTCCATTTTGGGAGATTCATAATGAATAATACCTTAAAGTATTTTTCAGCTTGAGATGGAATAGATGCCTTCTCTGACAATATATCTGAAATAGTAATTCTAAAGACCCAAATCATATTTATGAGACATATCCTTTAAAAATAATTCTACCTGAAATGCTTTTCTTCCCAATAATAATCAGAAAAACACATGAAAGTTCTGTGAAACAGTCTTCTTATTCATGTTTTTCCACTCGTGTAAATTCTAGGAAAATATTCAAGCCTTCACCAAGTTTTACTAGAAGGATACTTTGGGAATGTAAGGGTCTATAAATTTAAAGGTCCTTTAAAAAAAAGCTTTCCTGGTCAGTCAGTGACCTTATCTGCCAGAATGCCCTAAAACCTGCCCAGAAGCAGCCAGCTTAAACTGGGTGGGAAGTGCTCATTTACACAACTTTTGTTTTTATGTGGACCTGCAGAAAGAAGAAGGGCAGATTCCCTTTCAAACAACAGCTCCATCTTCCTTGCTCCATCTGGTACCCTAAAGTTTCTCTAGCCCTTGGTGCTGACTACTGTCATATTAGCATTAGGACAATGCAGTTCGGTTTTTAGTTTCTTTGGGGCAGACTCTCTTTCAGCCCAGTGTTAATGTGTTTCTGTGAGCAAACTTTTGACTGTTCTCAGATTTTGATTATTTTAGCATCTTTCCAGAAATTCTGTATTTTACAATAAAATATGGGTTAAAAAAAAAACAGCAGCAAAACAAGGGGTTGTTAATTTATGGAAACTGGATCCCCACCTGACCAAGAAAAGGACACTGCTGCTCACATCAGCAATTGAGGCCAGCTATGTGAATATCAAAGCGGCAAAATAGCAATTACTAGCAAGCAGCAGGAATGGCAGTAAGCAGGCCAAGGGGAGAACGGAGAAAGGAGGATAGAACCGATCACTCCTCCCAATTAGCTATTTGAATCTATGGTTCCCTTGGCGTCATCAGAAGTCCCACATAGACAGCTCAAGATGAAAGTCCACATGAGGCTCTATTAGCACACTAACAAATACATTAAAGTCTAGGAAACTATGAATGCCATTCACATTACATCCAGAATGTCTACATAGAATATATAATCTATGACAGCAAGGTTTTTTTTTTGAGGGTGTGAAGATTGTACAAACAACTTTTTATGTTTAATTAAATAGATATTTCCTATAATGGAAGAATAGCAGTAGGTGATCACTTCTATTAAAACTGAAAAATATCTATCCAGCTAAGGTTGCTGTTTGATTTAGTTGCTTAAAGGAATAATTTACTGACCTGGTTCTGGGTGTCATTTTTGTGGGTGACAATAGCCCTTCAGAAAATTTGCTGGGATTCTTCAAAGGTGAGACATAGATGTTATTTCCAGCAGAAACACGTAAAGGAGAATTAGAAAACTTATAAGGGCTCTGTAGAATGTGAGGAATGGGTGTTAATGTTGGAGGCTGGAAGATGAAATTTTAAATTAGCGCTATGAGGATTTGTCAATTGTTATTGAGAAATATTCATTAGAGGATAGATGCATAATTACTTACCCTATTGGAAGCATATTGCAAAATATTGGTTTTCAGTCTCTGCATAAATACCATGTTGTAGAAGACTATAATGGAATCATATTGTCCTTCCCTGATCAAAACACACTTGAATGTCTAGATGGAATTAGAAAATTAAGCATCAGCCCTCTATAATAACAACTTCTCCCAGTAGCTATATCTGTTTGTGACATCTCTGTTATATTTAATTTGTACAGGATTTTCCTTCTTTAGAAAATTCTTATCCTCACCCTCCCTTCCCCCATCTTCTCAACAATGTTAGCTTCCTTAATCTAAAGATGATTTATTCAGAAAATGTTTGTTCCTGAATGAATTAAAAATATAATGAATAATTTACTGTTCAGTGTATTTCACCTTTTTTGAGTCATCCTTTTGAAATGATTTAGACATGTGGTATACTGAATAAAATGTGAGGGAAGTATTTTTACCTGGCATCTCATGCTTGGATATAGTGATATACTAATGAATGTTGACGTTTTGCTTAGTTTTTGACCACATATTCATTTGGAATTTTGAGAAGATGTAGTGGCGTTCTTGAAAAATGGCTAATCTGCCTAATATTTCTGACTGCTAAGCAGAAAGGCAAGTTGATAAAATTTTTTCCTGCCACAACTGCTACAAGATGTCACAGTTAATGTCCATAAATCAGTGATGTCTAGAAGCTTCTGGCTGCTTATTATTGTTGCAAAGGTATTCAAGACAGAATAAGAGTTTTAATACAAATAATGCTAAAAAGTGTCCCATACCTCTTGATTTGCATTGTTGAGTTCCTTGTATGCTGTCACAATAGTTTTAAACCTGAGATCAATATTCTTCACCTTACATATGCCATACATGGAACACATCATAATCTGTTTAAAAGCAGAGAGGAGCCATCACAACTCGTCATTAAAGAAAATTCAGCTCAGCCCTTTCAGGAATGGGAAAAGCTTTGAGATCTTAGCTATTGGAACACTAATTTTAAAAATATGTAAAGTTTACTTAAACGATTGAAATAACAAACATAACAAGATAATAAAGTTATTAGAAATATAAAACTATGTAATATTAAATAGCGTTTTAACAACAAAACAAAGTCCTTTAAATATTGTATTCCAAAAAATTGGGGCACCAGCCTGAGAAATGTTCATGTATACATTTAACATGAGAAATAGATAGGGAACACCAGTTATATGCCAAACCTGGGAATGATATTGAATACTTCCTAAATTTATCACTCTAAATAGGGACACTGGCTTTCAATGATAAATAATCCTGAAGGAATATAATGGACTGATACTCTCTCTAATCTTGTCTTACCATTTGTGTGTTACTACTTGTTTCTCACATACTTTGGCAATGTCATGTGGGGGAATTCACTGAAGAAAGTAATTATGTTTGGAAGAGTTAGCGGTAAAAGGAAATATTTGTTTTTTCTTACCTATCATCAAGTTTCTGTTAGGCTTAAGGCAGTGTAATGTAAAATTACCATTGTTTTAAGCATGGAAAAATCTAAATTAAATTAAAAAAAGGTAAAATAGTAAATAAGCCCATTCCGGTCAGATATATTACCTGGTCTAAATGTCTGTCTTTCATCAGTTCATATTCATTTTGCAGTGTGTGATGAAAAAGGGTCCATATCAAATGTTCAAGTTCAGGATGGTCAGGCAGAAGACGCAAACATAAGTTATCTAGTCGTCTATAAGCCAAGCAATACACTGAAGGAGAGATTTGTTTATAGATTACAAACAAGGTCAAATCAGTATTTATATTTATGTTGATGCTTATAGAGACACAGGGAGACAATGTAATATAATGCACGGAAGATATTTAAGAGTTTACTCCAGGAATGTAACAAGGTGGACGTGTTATTTTAATCACAGCAAAAATTATATTAGCCTGTACAAAGTCAGCATATTTATTGAGAGGCAGTCACTTTTGAGAACGGTATAGAAGCTCTTCTTTTCTAATAACGCTGGTGTGATTTCAGCAGAAGTGTTTTCAGTCATCTGAAATCATTGCTTGAATTTGTAGAAACATCTTAGGAAATACTAATATATAATAATGAGGTCATTTTTAATTTGGTAAAATTCTACATTTAAGAAAATTCTGTGACTCATTTGTCATGGGAAAGTAATTACACCAGGTATCAAGAAAGGCATTAAAATATTTAAGAAATATTGATAATTTACATAATGCTGCAATTAAAATATACTTCAGGACTACTTTTAAATTGTACGAAAGTTAATGGGGGTGGCGGGCAATGGATTAACTTAGAATCCAAACATGCCTTAAATATCTGTTCCGTCTCCAGTCCTTCCTTCCAGCCAGGAGTCTTCCCTGCGCAGTCGGTGCATTTGCCCCCCTCACCGGCCACCTTCATGATTTACACTAGACCAGGGCTGTACACCCGGGCAACTTCCTAGAATTCTGAGAATTGAGGTCCACTAGTCTTGAAGTTGCCAATGTTAGACACCCCAATCGAGATTCGACAACAGAGATAATGTTGAAAATAGCTTTTGAAATCCACCTACCTTTTTTATAGAAATATGACAAAGAACTAGATTTATACGGTTTCTGAGACTCTGGAAAAGAATATACAAAAGTGGAAGAAACTTTTTTCTTAGGAGACTTTGTGGGAGAGAGGTACCTTAAAAAAAAAGGATACAGGGACAAAGAATTAATTAAAAAGGGTAATTAGGGTAATGATATTTGAGACCACAAGCCTAATTTTCATAACGACTGAGTAGAAGGTGGGCTCCCTCCTTCTCCTTTAATTGCTTTCCAATCCAGCTCTCAATGACTGTTACAAATAAGACACAGCTCACATAGCGCGAAAAATTGCAGTGTGAGAAAACATCATACTGGATCTATTTCCTGCTGTACCTTGTCTGTTTACTGTCTTAACCTACTTACGTTTTAATTCAAATGTTTTGGATTTGCATTTGCTGTAAACATCCTTAGATGCCATTATGTCTCAAAGACAGTAATATATAGAATAAAATAGCACAAAGTAGCACTGTTCACACAGATAAAAGGGATGTTCAAGGATGGTGCACAGTGCAAGATACGGAATCATGGATTTAAACTGCAGGCTATCTGCATCTATAGGGGGAAGCAGACCAACAAAAACAGCCTGGCGTTATCCAAAAGCCTGCTCACTCTTTTCTGCATTTTAAAGATGCCTGTCTGCCCCACAAAAGCAAAACTTGCAACACAACAGCAGAATACTACTTTCATGATTTTGACAAAAATCAGCAAATAATGAATCCTATGATTGCAGGAAAGCAAATTCTGAGTAAATATTAGGGAAATTCTTAAGAGAAAATACCACTTGACAATGGTAAAAGTTATCCAGAGGTAGCAAGCTTCCGTTTCCTGCTGTGTTATATTCAAGCAGATGCTACACAACTGTCTATCAGCAATCTTTTAATCTGGATTCCCACATGAAAGAGGGTAGCTCTATACGAAAGTGGAAAGTATCTCCTTTGAGGACCATCTTACTTACAAATCTGCAGCACTGTGATTATGTTGAAGAGGTTGGGTAAAATAGTTGGCAGGTTCGGGCTCATCAGCCTGTCCCTCTCGGTCTTTGGACTGCTTTATCAGTTCAAATAATGGTGAATTCTAAAAGACACCAAACAATAATTACATTTCTTATTTAAATTCTTCTTACTCATAACATGATAGTCTATCTTAGAAGAGCCATCCTATGACTACTGAGAGTAGAAGTTAACTTTCACATACGTTTGTTTCAAACATTTGTCAATACAGCTTTTAACAGCAAGGAATTTAGCAATCATAATACTTATATATAAAGTATATATGCATACAGAAAGCTGCATGTTAAGTTATTTAAATAATTACATTAGTAAATCACAAATTACAAAATATATAAAGAAATCAATGAGATATAATAAGCATACACAATTTTGTAAGACTTTCATACTGTTCTGCTTTATTTTGTGTCACAAATAAGCCTGATTTCCTCATTAATAATACCATGTAAAATGATCTATACTGAGTCTCAAAAAGGTTCAGTTCTATATGTTTATAATATTAGATGGATAGGAGGCTGCAGAGTACCACAATAGCATCCAACTCCTGAAATTTCCTAGAAGTCTCTTATTCAAGTGTTATTTAGGTATGATTCAAAGGATAACTTATTTAACCCTGAAAATAAGGCTATATAAAGGTAAATGGCCAAGCAATATGTAGTAAAACAATCCCCAAATATCATACCCTAGAACAATAATAGTGCACATTACCAAAAAGGACAAGCTGTGATACAAACGTTTTCAAAATGTTGGTAAGAATTAAGCATGCTCAGTGGTGATGAAATATTCCCTAAGAGTTAGGAATTAACCAAAATCATAGCTGAAATGGAATGAAACAACCTTGAGGCTCATTGAATGCTGCATTTGTCTACCTCAATTATCAACATTATATCAAATATAATAAGGAAATGGTAAAAAGCGGCACCCAAGTAAAACAGTATCTATACAAAGATATTACTGGGGGGGAAACCCAAACTACTGTTATCTAAAGATAATTGTACATTGTTTTCAGCATTTCCTCAGAAGTTTTAAAAGATAATACCATGTTTACAGAAAATGCCATATCAATTCTTCTAACCGAGATATAGCACAATTCCACCACTAAGTGGTGCTTGGCTATAAGATTCATAATTGAATTTTAAAGTAGTACATACATTCATATCTATAGTATTTATGATCAAGACAAATTTATAAAACACTTAAAATCTAACAAGAATTCTTTCCATCCAATGTATGTTCAATAAGCCGTTGTCATATTTTCTGAATGGCCGCGTAAGAAGTAAAATGCCATAAAATTCATATAAATTCACTTGATATGCTCAGATAATCCAGCACTATAGAGCTGAATTTTCAAGGAATGTTACTAAGCAGAGCCACACCTTACACCTAGGACTTTGTACCTTCTTTCACTTTTATCTAGGGAAAATATTTAGATAGTCACATTTGTACAGGAAGTTAAATATATTAAATTCTGTCCCACAGTAATAAGCATTCTGTATTTAGCTACATATACATGTATAGGAAATCAAGATGAAACATTAAGGCTTTCATGAAATAAAGACTGGTGTCAGCCTTCAAGATTTCAAAGTAGCTCAACTCTAAAGCTCATTTGAATCAACAAGGAAATACCAGCTCAGAAAATATAGCAGTTTAATGCAAAAAAAAAATGTTTTGAAAAATCTGTAATTATACAGCACCAAGCAAAAATATTTTTATAGACTTTGGGGGGGGCTGGGGGAAGCTGCCTGCATATGGCTGATGCTGGGAGGAAGCAGACAAACCCTGTCTATGTGCAGCTGCTGGTGGTGCAGGGGGTCAAAAGGTGGTGGCACATGATGGGGGGCAGCCAAACTGCCCATTCAGCATCAGACAAGAGGGGGGAGGCAGAAGCAGAACTGCCTGCTAGGCGTCAGGCCAAAATCCATGTGTGGAGGCAATGGCAAGGGTGAAAATGGGAAGGGGGTTAAAATAGGAAGCCGCTGCGGGCAACGGGCAGGCAGCAACAGGCAACGGGCAGCAATTCGAACTTTCACATCTCTTGCCTCTGAGCCTGGACTCTGGCTTAACACCAAATGGGCAGTTCAGTTACCCCTCCATTGCGTGCCACGTCATTTGACACCTCCCACACACACCGCCAGCAGCTGTGTTTAACGTCAATGCCCTGCCGCCCCCCAGCCCCCAGGAGGTTTGCCTGCCTCCTCCTTCTCCCAGCACCAGCACGAACCACACGTTTGCCTATCTGCTGCCCCTAGCCCCCCAGAAGCAGCACATGGGCAGCATTTGTCTGTTTCCTCCTCCCAACACCAGCGACCAGCCATATGCAGGCAGCATTTGCTTCTTCCCCCCGCTCTCTTCCATTACTTTTCACCAATCGCAACCTCCTTTCAGCCCCCTTGGTCACCTTTCCCAGCCCCATCGTTACCACCTGCTACCCAATTGGCTGGCAGCTTTTTGTCCCATGGAGTGAAACTCTCAAGACAAACAGTGTCTCGGTGAATGGGCTGAGCCGAAGGGCAAGGGGCGTAGGGCCAGAGGCCCATTGGCCAGGGAGAATCGCTGGGGGAGGGCCAGCAGAGGAGAAAAGCTAGCTGTGAATGGGTGGCTGGAGGCAAAGGAGGCGTGGCCAAAGGTGGGAGCCTGAAGGTCCCATTCTGTACTTCATTGCATGAATGTGGCAAACATGCCTTAACAACAAGCTTTAAATAATGTGCATATATTACGTTTACTACAGAAAAACACTTAGGTTTAAGACTAATAAAGTTTAAGTGTCTCTAAAATAAGTTCACTCTAGCAAATATTTCAAGACAGTTAAAGACGTTTTGATTATCACACTGAGTTATATGCATACTTTCCAATACAAATATTTGTGACTAAAATCTTTTCAACTAAACACCTTAAAGCAGAATTGAAAACTGAAACCTTTTGTAGCTCAGCCCCTTCTTCCTGTGATGTTATCATGTAAGTTGAGTAAGCATGGGTAGGGCTTTTTGTTTAATCTTCTCTGAAGACGGAAACGCATAATAGCAGAGGAGCATCGGAGGAGAGAGCTGAAATTCAGCAAGAAAGGACATGCTTCGGAATTTTATTCCATCGTACAGTTCAACGACAAGAAGATTGAAAACTGCAACACAGTGATGAAACCTGGACGTCTATTTTCCCAGAAGTTTCAAAGTTACTTAATTTAACTTTACAAAGGATTTATTTGTAATATTGTTTTTATTTCCAATATTTTTCCAGTGAACGAGAAGGAGCAATCTCAACATTTGAAGAAATTGTACTTGGATTTTAATTAATTTGAAGGACAATGTTCCTTATTTCTGAAATTTACTACCGTCTAGATTTGTGAACATGAACAACTAATATTCTTGGAAGAAAGGAATGACATACTGATAAGTAGAACTGGCTTACTGAACTATGAACATTTCAAATAATGTGGACCCAAGTGAAGGGAAAGACTAGATTTATAAACCATCTTGAGGATTTACTACAACTATAACAAAGGTACAGACTTACTGAGGAATTTTCTAATTATAAATAATTAAGTTGTCATTATGATGTCAAATTCCAATTGTACTATTCAAGACTCCTTTAAATATACTTTATATGGCTGTGTGTTTAGTATGGTATTTGTCCTTGGTTTAATATCAAACTGTGTTGCTATTTACATCTTTACGTGCACACTAAAAATCAGAAATGAAACTACAACTTATATGCTTAATTTAGCAATATCAGATCTCCTTTTTGTGTTTACATTACCATTCAGAATTTACTCTTTTGCATCAAAAGACTGGCCATTTGGAGATGTTCTATGCAAGATTTCTGTCACACTATTTTATACAAACATGTATGGGAGCATTTTGTTTTTAACCAGTATCAGTGTTGACCGTTTTTTAGCAATTGTATATCCATTTTGGTCAAAGACAATCAGAACAAAAAGAAATGCAAAGATCATCTGCATTATAATTTGGATAATTGTGACAACAGGAAGCATACCAGCAAGTTTCTTTCAATCCACCAATGCCCGTGTTAGTACTGAAGGATGGACACACAATACATGCTTTGAACACTTTTCTGAAAAAACTTGGAAAACCTATCTTTCAAGAATTATTATTTTCATTGAAACTGTAGGCTTCTTTATTCCTCTCATACTGAACGTGACATGCTCTGCAATAGTCATAAGGACATTAAATAAGCCAATTACACTGACCAGGAATAAATTAAGTAAAAAAAAAGTTCTACGAATGATACTCGTTCACTTACTGATTTTCTGTTTCTGTTTTGTTCCATATAACATTACCCTAATATTTTATGCTCTCATGAGAACGCAAGCATGGATTAATTGTTCAATTGTTACTGCTGTTAGAGTTATGTATCCAATCACTCTGTGTATTGCTGTTTCAAACTGTTGTTTTGACCCTATAGTATATTATTTTATTTCAAGCAGCATTCAAAATTCAATAAAAATGAAACCTTCATCAACAAGAAGGCAGAGACTTTCTGAAACTCAAGTTTCTGATACCCAAGTTCGATCCCAAGTATTAAAAGCAAGAGTACTGGACATTGAATCTACTATATAAATGGTGTTGACAGTTAGAAAATAGAATGTTTAAACTATAACTATTCTTTTTCTACAAATATAAATGGTTATATTGATTTTAAAAGTTGTGAACACTATTTTTAATCTGTAAACTGTTGTTTCATAAAAATTTATATTGTCAAATTGAAAAATATTTCATCTATGTGAATTTAAAAAAAATATTTTTATTATTCAATATCTTGGGAAAAGGAAGTGTTATAATAAAGTGCTAATAGCTTTCCTTATTATCCAATAAATTGTTTTCTTTCTATATTACCAGTATCAATAGTAACATCATTGACAATTTAATATTTTATTCAAAGGTAATACACTATTGAAAAGACTATGGAATAATATTCTACCATGTAAAAATGAAGATAAATCATTTATGGTTCTTGTTTATAACATTGAGGCTTGGTAAAATCTTGTTTATTTGAATAATGAAGTATTAAATATAACTTTCAACTCTCACATGGAATTAACAAGTTCTAAGTGAAATATTATCATCTCCAACATTTTGGTGACAGTTGAAAAAATTCCTACTGTGAACGAAAAAATATTTGCATAGCCCTTTAGAATACTGAGACATTTTCAGATACATTTTTGAGAAGTATGTTAGTTGATTGCAGCAAAAAAATGGAATTATATTGTACCTTAGAACAAGGATCCCCAACCTCTAGGCCATGGCTCACTACTGTGCCGAGGCTTATTCTTAATTTGGCCATGCGAGTGGCTGGCCAGAGCGTGCATACACGTAGATTAATTTGTGTGAGCGGTGGGCTGCCAAAGATCACATGCATGTGTGCCACTCTGCCACTCGCACAACTGGAACTGCGTACGTGTACACTGGCCTGCCACTCACACTATCCAGTTACCCTCGCCCCTACAACCAGGCCCCAGGGGAAAAAGGTTGAGGATCATTGCCTAAGAAAGATATATAAATGCATCTTTCTAGGTAGATAACTTTCAATATTTTTAAATTGTTTTAGCTAATAATAATAGAGAACAATTAATACACTAAGTTCACAACATAAAATACTATTCACTTAGTTTTAGCTTAAAATATGAACCTAGCTATACAGGCAGTTCTCAACTTATGACCACAATTGACTCCAAATTTTCTGTTGCTAAGCAAGACAATTGTTAAGTGAGCTTTGCCCCATTTTATGACCTTTCTTGCCATAGTTGTTATGTGAATCACTGCAGTTGTCAGTAACACAGTTGATACATGAATCTGGCTTCCCCATTGACTTTGCTTGTCAGAGGGTTGCAAAACACTGCAACCATCAAATACATGCCAGTTACCAGTCTGAATTTTGATTATGTGATGATGGCGATGCCGCAAAGATCTTAAAAGTGTAAAAAACAGTCATAAGTTACTTTTCCAGTGCTGTTGGAACTTCAAATGGTCACTAAATGAGTGGCTGTAAGTTGAGGACTACCTGTAGTGATATATATGTATAAAATTCATTTTGATTTCTAAACTTCACAACTTAGGGTTTGAGTACCTATTTATGGCTTATTGAGTAATCCATCGTTTCAAAAAAATAATATAAGTGAGTAAACTATGGTGAGATTCCAATGTTTTTTTCCTTTTGGTCTATACTTTACACATTTGTTCCCTTTAATTTTACTGTTTAGTTCTATTAGTCTTTAAAAGATAGTTGTGAGAGCTCACATGGATTTTCATAAATTGTGTTGGAGGTAACACATCCTTTAAATTGTACAATTTCACTTGAAAACTTGAGTAGCTCAGCAACTTTTACCAGAAAAATAAACTACTTCACCTTAAATTACTGAATAGTCCAATAATCAGTTAGTTTTAAATTCTCAGTGATTTTAAAGGCTCAGTGTCTTACAGAAAATTTTACAATAATCAAATCATAAACAAATTAACACTTGTATGAAAAAAGACTGCATCAGTAATAAGTAAAATTGGCACATAATTCTCAATTCTCTGGCTACAATCAATATCAAAACATAGTAAATTACAAAAATGTATTAATAATCCTTATTCAAAAGCAAAATGTGCAAGAAATCATCTTAAATATAAAACTATGATTAAGCCTGAGTGAAGGAAGCATTCAAAAGAGATGTTTCCAACATGTAGAAACACATGATTCTTTATTAATTAATTAAAGCAACCATTTTATTTACAAGGTCCACACAATTCTTTTGGAAGCTACACCCAGTTGTCTCTGCATGTATGTGCATGCAAAGCCATTTCTCATTTAGGAGCAACTAGAGCATTCAACCTTAAGAGCTGGCCTCCAAGCAATCTATCATTTTAATTCCACATAACCCTGTAGGCCTTATAGGAACCAAACATATTTCTTAGAAAATAAATATAGCATGTGGCAGTGAGCCAGACTTTACTCTGATATATTTCTAGTTAGCAAACTACCACAGGAAAACTTTGGGTTGGAGAATGCTACAACTATGTTGTAGAAATCACAATGTGTGTTTGTTTATATAAACATTAGCTTCTGTAAGCAACTTTAATCATTCATTCTTTGTATTTCACACATTATTTCTTTGGAGACTTTAGGATTCTAAATATGATTTTTTTTTCTGTGTAGCCAGGATTTTTTTTCAACAGGAACCCAGAACTTCTCCACTTCATCAAGCTGGTTGGGGAATTCTGGGAGTTGGAACTCCACATATTTTAAAATTGCCAAGTTTGAGAAACACTGACTTAAAGCAAGAATTAAATTGCCATTGCTAATAAGTATTATTACAAATTTAGAGCAGTATCTTGTAAATAATGTTCCCAAATATGCAATCTAAATTCATTCATTCATTGGTTTTTAAATCTGTTATTCTAAAAAACTATTTTTTCTACAAATATAATAGCAAAGATTGAAATATTTAACATACCTAAAGATAATATCTAACTTTCTATATACACATAGAAGCACTCGCACATTTATCAGAAACTAATTTCCCACATTCTATTTTTTAAAGTCAGTTTTCTAGTAACTTTGCATCCTATTATCTGTATTCATAGAGTTTTCATGTTTGTTTTATACTCGCCTTCTTCCAAATTAAATGACATAAAGAACCTCTTGAGGCAATTTCACCACTAACGCAGAACTAAAATGAACTCCTGGCTTTCATGACTAACAAGGATATGATTTAGTTCTGCACAAGATAATATCAAGAAGCTCAGATAGAGGAATGACATATCCTCAGAAAAACTAAAGAGGCAATTGCAATAGAAGTTCAAAGAGAAAAGATTATAAACTTTCAGATTAATTGTACTTGGTTAGCTACAGGAAACATGGTTTTCTATAACATTATCTTGCTGTTGAAGACCATTACAGGTAGTCCTCAACTTGCAACTGCAATTAAGCCCCAAATTGCTGTTACTAAGTGAGACATTTGTTAAGTGAGTTTTGTCCCATTTTACTACTTTTGTTGCCACAATTGTTAAATGGATCACTACCTTTAAGTTAGTACCATGGTTGTTAAGTGAATCTGGTTACCCCATTGACTATGGGGAAGGTCACACAAGGTGATCACATGATCCCAAGACACTGCAACCATTGTAAGTATGAGTCATTTGCCAAGCATCTGAATTTTTATCACATGTCCATGGGGATGTCACAATGGTCATAAAAGTAAAAAATGGTTGCAAGTTACTTTTTACAGTGTTGTTTAACTTTGAATCATCACTAAATGAACTGTTGTAAATCAAGGACTACCTGTACTTGCATTAGAAAAAGCATTTGCCAAATGCATAAGTGTACCTACTCCTCTAGATTCATCTGCCTGCTTTATCATTGGAAGCAAGATTCCTTTATTTAAAGCAAGAGGCTACTAGGTAGAATTTTAATAAGGTCTAGTAACATGAAGATTCCTTATTTAATCTGTCCCGTCATCTGATGTGAATACATTTAAGAACAAGATCAGTACAGAAGATAGGCTTGTATCTCAGCATCTTGGGCATTTTAAAAAGTATGTAGACATCTAATATGTTATATAAACTATAAATAAAATTAAGCTTTCCAAAATTTATTAAGTCTCTTAGGAAACACTAAAAGAGAGCGCAACACCGAATGCCACTTATGTCTTTGTGAAAGCAGAGAATGCTCTTGATTAAATGTTACAAATCAGTTTCTGGAAAAGATGACTAAACAGGTCTTCAACATTGAAAAGAAGCTTAAGTTAGGCTGAGAGATTTGGGAAGTATAACAGCATCTGTAAGATGGTTTTATCAATATAGTAGTAGCTAAGGATTAGTTGCATAATTAAAAACATTTGTGAGTACAGCTAAAACCAGAAAATCTTGTTGTATTGTGTGGAAATCACTTAGAATTCTTTTTACTGCAGCTTTGATTGGAGTTAAAATAATGTTTGATCATCAGGACTATCTGAATGCATTTGGACTGAACACTTTCAGAAGTAAATTAAACACAGTACAAAATCTGTAAACTGAAAATTTTATTAGCATAAAATACTTAAGTCTTTGAAACAGTAGACCAACTTTTCCGGTTTTGTGGACGAGCATATGCAGCTCCATTTGTGTAAGCAGCAGGCATGCGTGCCCACAGCTCACACAAATGAAGCTGCATGCGCATGTTCTTCCACCATGCTCATGCACCACTTCTGCAGCCTGCCACTGACCAGGATGTGGCCCAGAGGTTGGGGACCCCTGCAATAGACCACTATGGAACTAGTAAGATTTTATTTAATCTTATTTATTTATTAATCTTTATTTATTTATTTAATCTTACTTACTTCTTAGGATCCAAGACTTCCAATGCTAATGCAAAGTGCTGAATTTACCTTGTTAATCATGTTGGCCCCCTTTCAAGTAAAACAGTCATCTTTTGACTGCTTAGTGCTTAACTAGAAAGTGGAAAAGTCATATTTTGTCATTCATTTAATGATGTTGGTCTATGACAAAAATGAAGATTTATTGCTTTATTTCTTCCTTTTAGTTTACAGGAAGTCCTCGACTCAGTGACCATTCAAAGTTATAACAAAAAGTGACATCATTTTTCAGTTACAATCCTTGTAGGATCCCCATGATCATGTGATCAAACTTCAGGTGCTTGGCAACTGGTTCATACTTATGACCATTGCAGTGTCGTGGAGTCATGTGATCAACGTTTCCAACCTTCTGACAAGCAAAGTCAATGGGGAAGCCATTCACTTAACAACCGGGTTACTAACTAAACAACTGCAATGATTCACTTAAAAACTGTAGCAAGAAAGGTCATAAAATGGAGCAAAACTCACTTAACAAATGTCTCACTTAACAACAAAAATTTTGGGCTCAATTGCAGTCATAAGTCGAGGACTACCTGTACTACTGGTAGTACACCAAGGTTCTGAAGCTGAAAAAATAGAGAAACCAAGGTTCATTGCCCCCTTATTAGATAAGCAGAGATATTCTGTGCATAAAGGTAGGTGGAGTTGACCCCAATTTTCATTATTCAATATTATTTAAACAATCCAATACCGATTTCAACAAGTGAGTTATGCACCCTTTTTTTCCAAAACATAAAAATAATTAATTAAGTAATTAAAATTAAAGAACAAAGCTTACATTTGATTTCTTTAGTCATGGTCCTTGAAATTTAATGATATTTTTCTTTTCACCCTTTACATCCTTTTTGAATTCAAATTATGTGTAACTGTCCTATAACAAAGACAGGGGGAGGAGGGTATGTACAGGCATAGGTAGGGCGCCCCAAAGAGGACCAATACTGAACTGACAAGAAATCTCTGAGGGCCTCCTCAAGGTGGAGTATTGCCGCCTAACGACTACAGCGAGGAGAGCCTTCTCTGTGGCAGCTCCCACCCTATGGAACCAGCTCCCCCTGGACATTAGAACGGCCACGGACCTCCTGGCTTTCCGCCGTGCCCTCAAAAGCCACCTTTTCAGTTTAGCCGGGGACCCCTAGTCCTTTGAAATCTCCCATTTTATATTTTTATTGAGTAGGGTTTTTTAGGGGAGGGGATTTTAATTTTACGGCAAAGGTTAATATTTCGTTTTAATGGTTTTTATCCTATAATTCTGTAATTTTATATGTTTTTAGTTTGCTGTACACCTCCCCGAGTCCTCCGGGAGAGGGGCGGTATAAAAGTGTGAATTTATTATTATTATTATTATTAAATGCTATTGGCCTGTTCGAGTTGCTACCTTTTTTTATAATCTTCCAATTCACTTTAAGGAACAGGTGCAAACCCAACAACTAATCCATTTCCAAACTCTGTAGAAAAGCAAAACTATTATAAAGAAGTAGAAAATGTATATATATTCTGCTGAGGAAATTCCTAATCCATTTGGATTATACGTGTATAAAATTATCCTAATGTAAATTCAGAGTTCATTCAATAAACTATACGATAAAAATGATTTTATGGAACACAGACATACAGTACCCTGTTATATGTTTAGAAAACAACTTACTGATTGCCATGCAAGCGATTCCATAATTTTGTGCTCACAGCATTCCAGGTGTTTTATCATCTCTCTGGTCAAGCTTGGTTCCGCTTTAATGAAGCTTTCAACGATCATATATAATTCAAAGGCTTTCAAATCCAGGATGTTGATGATCCATGGAAAAGACAAGTCTGTCTCCATATTCTGTGAGGCATTTCTTAAAGCTTAGGAGAACACAGCTGATTAATGTGGAGCAACAACGTCATGTATAAAATTAGTTGTTATGCTGAGTTATTCCAAGACTTTACATTTAAAATAACATTTTAAAGATGGTAGATTCCCTATCTCACAAAATGCTTTGGGGGGGAAAAAAATTTGTCTCAAGAATGATTGCTTGATAATGCTTCTAGTTAATTTGAACTTACTGCCATATGTAGCCATGACTAGCTCAAGAGCACAAGCCAGCAGAGAGATATGGAAAACGTCATTATTCAAAAGTTTGCTGTAAAAGAAAAACATACCTCATTAACAAATTTTTATCATATAAGCATTCTAAAATAGTTTTACAAAGTAGAGATATCTAAAGAATATTTTAGTAAACATACCTGAAATTATGAACCGACAGACGTTTTTCTTCCTGTAACAGATATATAAATAAAAATTTCGTATAACGCTTTTAAAGCTAACATATAGAGTATTATAAAAAATAATATACTGAAAACATACCGACTTTAATAAGGATTCCATCACGCGATAGTATAACCTTACTCCAATTTTATACCTCTGAAATAGCAAATAAAATAATATTTTATAAGTGAAACATAATGCTATGAATACAAATTATTTAATCTCTTTTGCCAATTTTTGTGGACCATTTAATTATACAGTATTCAAAATGTTGATATATAAATAAAAAACTTGACCATCAGAAAAAGTATATAGTGATAAAACAATCAAAGCTGTAGGCCTCATCTTGGCCTCATTTTCTCTTTTCCACTTGAATAACGCCAATTGTTTGTAATTGTCTTCCTTTGTTTTGATCTCATTGTTCTGAAACACCTCTTCTAGACATTTTGCATTTCTTAATTGTTTTACAAGAGAATTTAATAGAATTTAATTGTTTTACAAGAGGATTTAGTGAAGATAAGCAACCAGTAATAATTGATAGCTACCCAGAGTCACTTTATCGGTGAGATGAGTAGCATATAAATTTAATAAATAAAAATAAATGAATAAATAAATATCAGGCTGAGGCATTCAACAGGCCATCTTCAACAGTGCTCCAATTCTAATTATTGTAGCACCTCAAATACCATTCATTCCAATATATTTATAGGCAACATTGGTTTTTATTTCATTTCTATATTGTATTTATAGGATGTGTATATTCTCTTTGAGTTCTAGATTACACAATATGTTTTGATAATAAAATAGAGCTGACATAAAACCAAGTTGTTAAAATCTGCTTGCTTCTACAGATAATTGCAGCATCTTATTTGCAGCAACTTTTGTTCCACAGATATGTAAAGGATGTGAATTAATAAGAATAATGACAACACCTACATGACTCATGAGGAATACTTTAAATTCATTGATTTCCTCAACTCAATGCATCCCCAGTTCAGAATTTACCTAGCACTTAAGAAAAAATATATTTTGCTTTGAATTACTGAAGAACCCTACCTGAGATCCAATTTCAGCACAGCCTTGTCCAACTGCTTCAGCAAATTTGTTCTTGAAGATAATACCCATATTTTCTACTCTTTTCACTATTGATTCATGAGGATTAACTGTGCAGTTCTATAATATTGGGAAGGAAATCTTTAGATACCACCATCAAAGCTGACAACAGCCAGAACACAGAACAACTCAAAATAGTAGTGCAAGATCGGAAAATGTGGAGGGACCTTGCCCATATGATTCATGAAGAGTCAGATACAACTGAGTAGGTAACATCATCAACATCTTTAGATACACAATATTATATTAGAAAAAGAAAAACATTTCAATTAGAGGGTGATCTTTATAGAGTACATTATTAAATCATTGCTTCATTTTGTTAGCAACAGGATAGGATTGTTTTAGTCATAACAAACATGTGATTAAATTATTATGTTTAAGAAATCAATTCAGGAGACTAAGATATAACAAACAGCCTTTGAATTAATTTAAAATTTAAACTCACAGATATATTATTGCAATAGAAGAATCAACTCTGCAACATGAGTTCTTTTTATCAGAGTGGTATGATTGCTATGAACATTTATAGTCAATAGATAGCAATGATTCCCACTCTGATAACCTCTTATTTATATATTATATTAACCTGCCTTTGAATATAGTTCAAAATATAGAACTAATCTTACTATTTAGGATCTGTTCTTATGAAAATGTTACAACAAACTTTTAGAGGTTTGGGGTTGTTGTTTTTTTGTTACAGGGATGAATATTAGAGACCTATTTAGGGTACAATATGAGATGGACCCTATATAAAACAATGCCTCTCATATTAATACCTGTTTTTCCATTGGTTGGCAAAATATTTATTTATTAATTTTGTTTGCCGCCCATCTCACCATGAAGTGACTATGGGCAGCTTACAACAGGTTTCCCCAATCCCTGGCTGCTGCCCATTACTGGGCTGCTCCCTGTTCAGAACCGGTCATGGAAGCAGCAGCTGAGTGCAGGCTGACCTGCTTCTTGCACGGAACCATCCCATCTCCCTCTCCCCTCCACACTGGTCTGCAAAGGTGGAAAGGTTGGAGACCACTGGCTTACAACATTAAAAAGAATAAAACAATGTGTAGATAATAAAAAAAACCACTATAAAATGCAAATTATCAATTATAATTAAAAGAGGGGGAAGGGGGAGTAGGATGAAACTGGGGGGGGAGTGCAATTTGTTATTAATCTATCAACTACCCCCAGCATGACACTTCCCCATATGTAACTAGCATAACTAAGGACCAAAAATAACTTTCTGGATGGCTCACATTTTGCCTTTGCATTAAACTGAGATTTTAGGATTTTGTGCAATGATTGAAAAAAGAGGAAAAAAACAAAGTTTAGCCTATAAGCCTAAAGTCTGCCTATATTAAGTTCAACAAAGGTCTTTGAATATGCTCTAATTTGAAGTACAGGAAATGACCTTGAAGCAAAGGGCATTATCTGTGTCAGCTCCTTCCCATGTATGAGATGTTGCCCAGGCTAGGACCAAACTGTTGTCATATCAATACTACTTGATATGGGTTAGTATGATATATAAAACTCAACCACTGTCCCCTTGACTAATAGCTATTGGGATGGCAGAGCAGGGAGATTGAGGTTGCTTGGGATATAATAATTCTCTACTGAGAAAATTTATTCAGAGCAACAAGTAAAATAAATAAATACTTGCTGTAGGGGAGTAATCATAAGTACACAGCTATCAATTTACAGAAACTGACTTGTCCTTTCCTCCTCTCACTGAACATTAAAAAGGTCCTTTGGAAAATCTATGTGTTTTTAGAGAAGTTGTTGGTGAGAGTTATATATGAGGAAATCCTTTCTGCCAATGTCAACCATAGTGAATATCACCCAATGATTCAATAAAGAATATCAATTTTCTTCTTAATTAGCACTTTTATTATAACATTGTGTTTTTATTCCTGACAAAAATAATGCTCATCCTACATCCTTTTCCCAAAGTTTATGGCTTATAAACTGGTAAATCCTGACCAAATAATAAAAACAGCGGTCCCCAGCCTTTCCAGCTTGGTGGTCCAGCCTGGTGGAGGGGGGGGGAATGGCAGGCACATTCGTGCACAGACATGTGTGCAAGTGGAGAGAGCTTGTGCATGTGTTTGCCCATATCTCACATGGCCCGGTTTTAAACTGTGGTTCAGTAGTAGGCCACGACCTGGGAGTTGGAGACCCCTGCTCTATAATATTGAAAAATGTATTTTTCTTTATTTCCTTTTTAGTTTAAAAAAAACATATAAAGATCCTAACAACTTAAGACATAGCCTGATTTTCCTGTAATGTTAAGCCATATTTTTGAATGTGCTTATGACTATAGGCTTGTTTTAACAGTTGTCTTACTATGTCTTAACCTGGAATCCACCTGGTGTGTTTTATATTCAATAAAAGCAATTACAAAACAAAATAATTCCCATTATATTCAGCTCCATTTAGTTAAACAACAATATTTTTGCATGCCCAGATCATACCTGAGCAAAAGCAAATATGGGGATGTATTGAATTTTGTTACTGTTCTAACAAAAAATAATTGCAGAAATTCAACAACTATCTTTAGAATTGCAGGAAAAGCACATACATAAATATTCTTCATAAAAATACACAATGGCATAAAGAAATTCCTAACATATTGCACAAGATGATTAGCCAACAAACCTGATCAACAGCAGTATATACTGCCAACTTCTTCACACGTCTATTTTTAACCAAACTGGAACTTAATGAAATATCATATCTTATTGAAATTACATATCATGCAAATCTGAAGCAATTATTATTTACAGTCAGAAACAAAACATAATCTGATACAAACTAAGAAATCAAAAGTATAGTTAAATTGTTGCTACTTACATTAAAATAGAAGAGAAGGTTGTCTGAAGGGATATCACTTGCAGAATTCAATATTATCATTAACTGCTGAATAGTATTCATTGCAGCTCTAAAGTGAACGAAGAACACTTAGTATTTTCTGAAATACAACAGCATATAACATTATAGCTGTTCCCTATAATGATAGCATTAACTTCCTTTGAAGTATTTCAAACTACCCATATTAGGAAGAACTTATTTGTAATAGTGAAGTAGTACAACAATTTCAATTATAGATTTGCTAAAGTGATCTGAGCCATAAAATGTTTGCAAATATTCTACTATATACTAAGAAACTGCTAATATTAAAATATTTGAATCCCTACAAAGGCTAAGACTAGACTTATTGTTGCATTTTTCTTTGAAAGTACAAATGTGAAATGTATGCAATATTTCAATAAGACCTAAATATTTAAGTAACTGACACTTATTTTGTTCAACTTATTTAAATGTGTGTGACTTACAATTTAGAAATAATTTAATTCAAGCATTAAAATAAATTAATACTAATACAATTTAAATGATTCTTACCGAACAGGGGTTTGTGGAAGTACAATAGGAAAATCTTCAATTTGGTTTTTTGTAGGAGTTCTCTCTAACTGTAAACTTAATTAAAGAAAAATGTCTTTACACATACATGTCATGTAGGTATAAAAGTTTCTTTTCTTAATCCAAGCTAAAACCTCTGGTTACATTTGCTCCCCCCACCATTCCTGAAAGAGTTCTTGTTAATGGCAACATTCAAAGAGAGATTGTTACATACTCCTAGCTGAGTTCTAATAATAGTAGTCCCTATAGTGGCCTTGTTCTGTGACGTTTCTTGCTTCATTCTTTTTACTCATATTTTTTTCAGGATGTATTAGATATTCCATCTAGCATTTATTCATTCTCATTTCCTTTAGCAAATATCCCAGACTTAGCCTTGACTGACTCTTGTAATTCAAAATCATATCTACTTGTTTATATTATAATTATCACTTTGAAGAATCAAGTATCCATTTTAGCCCAAGCTTCTACAAAATAAGCAACAGCATTGCCAAAGTTAGATAGGAATTAAGAAAAGAGAGCATACTATCTTTAACCAAATTGGATCTGTTCTATTGTCAATAAGATCATACATCTGGATATTCATTCTAATCTTCCATTCTTAAATAAGTTACTGCCTGTAAGGCAGCTGAAGCTAATCGTCAGATTATCTAATGAACTAACAAATAGTACTGAAATACCGACTATGCAAAAAACAAAATATATTACCATTCTGCATTTTCATATTGCAAAGTCTCATCTTTCTCTAGAAATAATCTAGCATCAATATCCTTGTTTTTCAAATACATTTCTTCATATTTGCTTGACATATCTTCAACCTTAAGTTGAAAGAAAAATAGATTCATACTGAAAATATACTATTCATCTATGATACATTTATATGTAATTTATTTTGGAAACATTGTTTATATTCAACTTATTTACTCCATTTATTTTAATAAAAGCATTATTTAAGTTATCATCTAGTGCAGTGGTTCTTAAACTTTGGGCAATGATTACTAAGGGAATAATATGGGCATATCCTGGGGGTAATGGAGTAATTTATAATTATTTCTTTTTGAGCCCAGGATCTGGCTTTGGAGACTTATTAGGAAAAGGGTAATTGGGTAAAACAGTTAATTTAAGAACCACTGATTTTGTGTCATGTGACATTCAAATGCATCTATATTAATAAAAAAGTATTAATAAACTGCTAAGTAGCCTTTCACTATTAGAAAATCTATCAAGGGATAAGTTTCTAATTGTCAAAATCAGATCAAGTATTCATAATGGCAAATAGTTTCAAATTAATGTAGATTTACCTCTGGAAGTCCTCTGAAAGTTGCAATACCCATTGAATTCAGAAATGGAATAAAGCTAGTGAAGTAAACATTTTTCACCTAAAATTATAAAAGAGCATCAGTGTCATGAGTGTTATTTTTGCCAAGTGTCCAAAATGTGATCATGTAACCATGGAGGTTTTTGCAACAATTGTAACTTGAAAGATGGGTCATATTTTTTTTTGAGACTGTTGTAACTTTGAACAGTGTTAAGCGATCAATTGTTAAGTCAAAGACTACTTGTGATTGAAATAGTAGGCTAGCCCTGGCAGCCAGTTGCCTTCTTCACTTCAGTAACCACCGACTGAAATATCAAAATTGTGCAAATATTGAACTGGCTACAATACAATTTATTTAAGCAGTGTGAAAAGTCAGTTTACTAAGGAAATATAATCCTTCTAAAGAAAATATGAACACTGAACATCCAGGAGAGAGAGAAAACAAGGATTAAATATTGGAAACATATTCAATATTGCTTCCATATCCAATAAAAGGAACATGAATCGTCCCAGAAAATGCCAGCTAACTAATTAACTCCAGAGAGCCAGTTTGGGCTAGCAGTTAAGGCACCAGGCTAGAAAGCAAGAGACCATAAGTTCATGTCTTGCTTTAGCCATGAAAGCCAGCTAGATGACCTTGGGCTAGTCACTCTCAGCCCAACTCTCCTCACAGGATTGCTGTTGTGGGTAAAATAGGAGGAGAAAGGTATGTTGGATATGTTTGCTGACTTGAGTTATTTGTAAAGAAAAATAAAGGTGGAATGTAAATAAATATATAAATAAATTTTAAAATCATGGAATTTGAAAAAAAATGTATAATGAGAATTTAGGCTGGGAAAAAATATTGCAGAATTTTTCCAAAAATGTTGAATATTTGCGACCTCCATAAAGTGAATAATTCATTAAAATATAACCAACAGGGCCAAAACATGTCAGCTACTTAAAAATCCAGAAATGAATACCCCTTTCTATTATGTGAACCCCAGCAATTTCCAGGATTTTAATGATATAAGTAGGAATTTTCCAAGAGAGCCTACAAAGACATACTCTGCTGAATTTTCATTCATATTCCATTAACTGATAAAATATAAAGTCAATTATAACTATCATAAAATAGTTTCAATTTAGCTAGTGAAATCCTAAGTGATTTGTTTTTAATTAGGATTAGCATTTTGGGGTTTGTTAATACATAAATTAATCATGGAACACTATTAGTTTAGATGACATTACATAAGAGACAAATTGTTCTACGAGTACTCCTTGACGCATAACAATTGAGACCAGAATTTTGATTGGGAAGCAATCACTATAAAACTATTCATCAAATCATTGGATCCAACTTCCAAGATCATTTTTACCATGGTAAAAGAGTGTGAGGGAGGATTGGAGAGGGTACACAAGGATGTGGGAACATATGTGACAGGCATAGGTTAGGAAGAGTGCACAAGAGATGGGCCAGGGAGGGTGTATGCAAAAGACACCACGTAAACTGGGAAGGGTACACAGGGGTGTGGTGCAGGTGAGGAAGGGCGCATGCGTGGCTGATTAACATGAGCCCAAAGAAACTGGGGAAAGATGAGTGGGTGGGTGGAGAAGAACAACCAACTGAAGCACAACCAGATTGTGATTGTGGGAGCTGGAACTCCTAGGACCAGGCTTAGCCCAATTCATTTAGCGCCGCTCTAACTTGGAATGATCACCAATCGAATGGTTGTAGGACTATTTGTATGTTTCTTTCTTCATTTTTGGTATTTTTTTCAGTAAAACTTGGTAAGATAAATTAAAATAAAAAATATTTTGTATTAAAAATACAAAATTCTAAAAAATTCTACTCTTACCTCATCCAAACTACAATCATACTCTTTACAGAGCTCTTCAATAACCTTGATGTCTGTTTCAGTTTTTGATGTTCTTGCACTTCTGTTCTGACCTTGCCTACTTGTTCGAGATGAGCCATGACCAGACACTGCAATTATAGATTCTATGGAAAGAAGCCAATCGTTTGCTTATTGTAATGGATTACTTCAAAGCAATAAGCAAAATTTTAAAAGTGCTTTCAAGTATACAAAAAAGGATTTGTTTACTAGATCAGAAATTGTCAGGCGCGATCAGGTAGATTCACGCATACTTAAGCCCTCCTCCTAGCCAGGCTGGGTGCTTCTCAAAAGAACTATTAAATGTGAGACAATATGGAGATCAGGGGTGTCAAACTGGATTTCTTCAAGGGCCAAATCAGCATTGTAGTTCTCCTCTGTGGGCCGGTGGAGGGAGACAGGACAGATGCCTCCTGCAGCACCCTGCAGGCCAAATCGGGATGTGGTAGAGGCGCGCGTGGGGTGCCCCACACCTCATTTTCAGCCTCTATGACTTCCTGAGACACTCTGTTGGCCAAAAACCGGCCACGCAGAGGCCTCGTGAGGCCCCCATGGAGACCATTTTTGGCCAGTAGTGCTACTGGAGGCAGGGGAGGGCAAAAACGGGCCTCACAGGGCCTCTGCAAGGCCATTTTTGGCCGGCAGAGGCAGAGCAGGCCAGTCCTTTGATATTTCCAGGTGGGTCCCACGGGCCAGATTTAAGCACCCCAGATCTGACCCACGGGCCTTGAGTTTGACACTCCTAAATCATAGAGTTTTGGGCATGCACCAAGAAAATCGAGTCCATTCTCAACCACAGTAGCCTATTGAATTATTTTTGGGCTGGTCACTCTTAACTCAGCCTACATGATAGGGCTGTTGCTGTGGGAGAAAATGCGAAGAGGGGATATATCATCTTAAGCTCCTGAAGGAAAGTAAGTATAAAACCAATAAATTCATAAATAAAATATAATTCAGTTCATGAATACATTTCAAAAGATGTCTGTCCTTTCTGTGTGAGATATCTTCCTCAAAACCAAACTAACTTTGGTTTAAGACTTTAATTCTCATACCAAATTTAAAAAGTTTAATGGTTTAATCCACGTCTCTCTAGGAATAGAGTGAATCCTTTATTTTGAGATATCTGATAGTGTTTCCTCTTTGGAGGAAAAGGGCAAAGAAGCTATTTTCCCAGTTGCTTCTTTTCCTCTACAAAACTTCCTTCTACTTTTTTACACTACTCCAAATGGTTCCCATGTTATTTATACGATCTTCTCATAAAAGAAATGTTGTCCAGCATGATAAAAATATAATTCTAAGCTAATTCATATACTTGCATGGGCTAAAATAAAATAATTCACATACAATAATTTATTAACTTTCAGAATTTTCCCAAGCATGATTCAAAGTTAAAAATTTATATTTGTGCCTACTCATTTAGATCATTATATGAAAAGGTGTTACATTGCAATTAAATATCAAATTGTAGGGCAAGGAGTGTCAGAACCTGGGAATGGAGTTAAAAGAAAGCAGTCCGCCAAGAATCTCTATATAACCACAAGCAGACTAAGTCAACCCCCTTGAATTCAGTTGACCTTATCTTACTCCCAGCAGAAGTTGCTAGTTGAAAATATTCCTGTGCATAAATATGAGTAGCAATAAAGCAGTTTAATTGGACTATGTGTGGATCTGATCTTTTACGCCTGACACAAATGGGTTAGAACAGAGTCAAAGTAGAAGAAAGCAATAGTTGAAATGAAAACACAGCTATGAAATGTATAAGGCAAGATTGAACCGTTGTAACTATTTTAATATAGTCATTATTATATTTGTTAATAAAATATTTTAAATCCTTACTATATGGTTCTTTAAGTAGTGCAGGGGGTAATTGTCTGATACAATAATCAAAAACACACAGCAGAAGCTGAAAAGAGATAACCAAATCATCTTCCATCTGCAGTATTTTTCCTGAAATATTAAATAAAAATCTTTATATAAATCTTTATAAATCAAGACTTTTTCTTTTAAAATTTTATTTTAAAGCCATTATAAAATAATTATTTGCTCCTTTTCTCCTGTACTCCCCTAGTTTAGAGGAAGCCCTAAAATTCATAAAATGTTAGTAATAGTTTAGTCTAGTGGTTAAGGCTAGAAAATGGAAGACCCTGAGTTCTAATTCCATCTTAGCTATGAAAGCCAACTGGGTGATCTTGGGCTAGTCACTCTCTCTCAGACCAACCCACTTCACAGGGTTATATGGGGAAAAGGTGTACTGGATAAGTTTGCTGCCTTATTTGTAAAAATAATATATGGGATAGAAATAAAAAAATAAGTAGAGGAATACTGAATTTCAGCTGCTATAGATATTAAATATATTCCTCTTTCTTTTGCTCAAATGAATTGATAAGATAAATCTTATCTCGGTCCTACCAGAATAGTGAGTCACTATAATGCATTGGTTAAAATGTTGGAACAGAGAAACTGAAGTTCAAATTCCACTAGACCAGGGGTCTCCAACCTTGGCAACTTTAAGACTTGTGGACTTCAACTCCCAGAGTTGAAGTTCCCAAGTCTT
>JANHFN010001604.1:53423-65767 GCA_032468175.1 Toxicocalamus goodenoughensis | reverse complement strand
CTCAGTTACGGTTAGCGTTTGACGGCTTCGCGCATCCAGGGGACACCACTTGGAGGTGGCAGACCGCTCGTCCCCCATGTTTCTCCATTTCTCCTTGAGGGAAATATAATATGCTGCCTTTTTAATATTTCCCAAAATATTTCATTCTTCTAGGAGAGGGGTGGGTAACTTTCTACACATTGTAACTTTGAACGGTCCCTAAATGAACTGCTGTAAGTAGAGGACTACCTGTTCTAAGAAATACAGATCCATAATAGGGTAGAATGTACTATCTGTCTGAATACCAGTTGTTGGTGAGAAAATCAAGTGGGAAAAAACCGTTTACGTTTGTGCCCAATTTACCTTGGCCATGGAGAGAATCGCATCATTCTGTTATAGCACTGATCTTTTCAATTTTTAAAAAAAATTTACACTCTGGGAAAGAAGAAGGAAAACAACGTGGAGTCTTTGGTTTGTTCATGTGCCCATGTTCCTGAACTGCTCCCTTTGGTTTCTCGGCTAAGAAGGGAGTCACAATGGGTTCAAGCTGAGAAAGCGTACTACGAAGCACAGGGAAGCATTGACCACCACTGCTCCTGGATTGCATTACTTTGACAGTTTTGCCAAATTGCAGAAATCGAGGATTCTTCAGTGTGATAGAAAATGAAACGACAGCACCAGGGAACTGCTCACAGCTCATTCCCTGTTCTGTCTACCACTAACTGAATTTGCATCCATTTAGTAATGAAGCCAGGCAGCCTGTCTCTTTGGGGATGATCCTTGCCTGCACAGTTTTGTTTGTGGCTTATTTTTTTCCTTCTTCTTCTTCTTCTCCTTTTGGTGGCTTTTTTTTTTTTTGCAAATTATTTGCTTCCTCAGTGAACCAAGCGCAGAAAAAATAATACCATTTTGTTGTGAAATTGACATGGCTGCCTGCAATTTCAGGTGGTTACTGGGTGGGGGGAATAGGGAGAGAGCAGTTGATTGTTTCAAATTACTGATGCTTTCCAACACTTTGGAGATGCCTAAATGAGCCCCCGTGAGTGACCCTATCTGATCAAGAGAAGAAAATGCGATGGAAGAACAGCCCTGGCCCCAGTGAAATAAAGGACACCAGCAGGCTAAATGTTATACAAATAAACGAATCCATGCACCTATCAGGTAAAGATTAGGAAATCTTGCATAAATGGCATCGGCTTATGCAACTTTAAAATAATAAGCAAAACTGTTACAGCATGCCAAATAACCTCAATGTGTGCTGTGACAATCCAAGAAAGGAGGCTGCTTGGTGTGGTGTTTTGCCTACTAATAATTCCTTATGGCAAATGAGTAAGAACGGTTTTGTTATTGCTTGGGGCATAACTCCTTCACCCCCAGAAAACAATCAGGAAGTGTCCCATCAGAGCTGATTGCTCAGTAATTCAGTTGCTGGCCATTTAACCATCACCACTATCATCACCACCAAAAAGAGAAAAGGCATTATGGTTGCTACAGACGACAAGGGTGGGATTCTACCAGTTCAGCCCGGTTCTATAGAATGGTAGCTCTGAAGAGCAGCAGACACCGAACCAGTTCAGTGTCTGTTGCTCTGTTTGGCCCAGCCACTTGCCTGGGCTCTTGGCTGTCCTTTATTTCCTGCTTCTTCAACCTCAGCTACTTTGCGTGGCACAGCGGAGGTTGAAAAAACAGGAAATAAGAGGAGTTTGAAACGCTGCGCACCCACGCACAGCGCTTGTCAGCTATCCGGGTGGCACAGCTGAGGCTTTTTGGAAATGGCCTACACACGCATGCAAAACGCACTGTCACCAGGGGTGGGATTCTACCTACCGGAGAATTGGCAAATCACACCATTGGTTGGCCCCACCCCACCCACTCACTCCTTACCTGGCATGCGCACCAATAAAATTGCCTGCTAAGTTGATATTTTTCCTTTTTTCCCCCGACCATCAGCTGTTCTGCTGTGCCGGGAGATTTAGATTAGCTAGAAAGCAGGAAATCGTTGGATTTCTTGCTTTCTAGCTAATCTAAAAGCAGGGCTGAACCTTCCTAGCTTCTATTTTTCAGTGCAGACTCAGGTAGCAGATTGCAGAAAAGTAGATCTTTGAATAAATCTGTGATTCTGTCAGCAACTCAGTCTGCCTGCCTGCTTTGCCTGATGTTGGGTAAAAGTTGCTCTTTTTTATTAAAAATTCAATATTTACATACATGGTGTGTTGTGCGTTAATTTTGTGAGTTTGCTTGCAAGCAAATTTTATGTGACAGACTCAGGCAGCAAATTGCAGAATGGTAGATTTCTGAGTGAATTTGTGATTCTGTGAGCAACTCAAACTGCCTGCCTGCTTTGCCTGATTTTGGGTAAAAGTTGCTTTTTTAAAAATAAAAAATCCAGTATTTATATAAATATTTACATACAAGCCACACCCAGCCAGTCACGTGACCACCAAGCCACACCCATAAATTAGGCCACACCCACATAACCGGTTGAGAAATTTGAATCCCACCCCTGAATATTATGCCAATATTCTATATCCTATTCTTACTAAGACAGTAAAATATTAAGAGGATAGATGAAGGTAACCAGAAAGAAAAGAAAGAAAAGTGAAAAAGAGAACACTTATTATATTAAACTTCAGAGTAATAGCTATCTTTTTTTACCACTATAAAACTGATGGCTGGTTAAAAAATAGTTTTAGCAAAGAAGCACTGTCTTGAGGCTGTTTCAGATACAGGAAAGATGAAAAGCAATATTATCAAGTTTTGAAAGTAAATTAGGCCAAATGTTTTAGTTAGTATTTTATACGTACATACATACATATATAATTTTACTTAAACAAGCCCCACGCTATGGGTTATACTGGGTAAAGGATCTCTTTTAGAATGTTTGGTCTATTAGTCTGCCATTCTTTTCCCCCATTTTCATTTTTAAACTACACAATTATTAGTCATGGACAATCTATAAATATCTGGATACATACATTCATATACACATATCTGGAAAAGTCCATGGGTATGAAGTTTGTAAGAGAAATTCAAAAATGAGACGGAGAAAAAAATATATTAACTTCCAGGAGCTATCTTATCAGTTAAGTGGAGGTTGGGGGGAAGGGAAAAAGGAATTGGGATTTTCAAGACTACAGTGGAACCTCCGATCACGACCATAATCCATTCCAGGACTTCAATCGCAACCCGATTTGGTCGTGACTGGAAACAAGATTGACTGCGCATCTGTGGACAAAAAAAATGGTGCAGTAGGGAAAATCGCTGCGGCTGTGTTTGGTTGCCACCTGAGGATGTGTTCGCTACCAGATGCAAACATTTTCCAAAATTTTTGGTCGTCACCCGATTTGGTCGCTGTCAAAAGCATTCACGACCCAAGGTTCCACTGTATTTACTCCCATAAAACAGTATTTGGGCTCAAAAAATGTGCACTAGAAAAAAGATAATATATAAGCTCTTTCTGCAAATTGAAAATGTCTCCATTTAAATAGCTGAATATATATATTTAATTTATGACAACAATTGAGCCCAGAATTTATGTTGTCAAGTGAGAAATTAAAGTGAGTCTTGTCCCATTTTATGACTTTTGTCACATTTGAATCACTGCAGTTGTTAAATAACAAAGATGTTAGGTGAATCAGACCTTCCCATTCACTTTGCTTGTCAGAAGGTTGCAAAAGATGGTCACATGGCCCCAGGACACAGCAACTGTCATAAATATGAATCAGTTGTCAAGCATCCAAATGCAAATCATGTGACCATGGACATGCTGCAACAGTCACAAGTGTGAAAAATGGTCATAATCACTTTTTTCAGTGCCACTGTAACTTCGAACGATCATTAAGTGAACTGTTGTAAGTTGAGGACTACCTCTAAAAGGCAACTTTGTGACACATGGTGAAAAAAAGATGGGTCACAAGTATTGGTCATTAAATCATATAATTCTTAAAAGATATTTCAGCCAAAATGAAACACAATTACACTTTAATTTCTATGATCAGCATACACTACTGAAGTTAACTAGCATGCTGGATCAGAAACATTTTTGGGGGGCATTAGCAATCAAAACAGAGACACTTGCACAAAGTTCATAAGTTCTACATATTTAGCAGTTTCTTAATGTATTACTCCAGAATGTGGAATCTTCCAAATAGCTACTATTTTGTTTGTATACCACTTTTATTATTTTTACAAATAATTCAAGGCAGTGAACATATGTACCACACCTATCTTCACCTATTTCCCCATAACCAACCACTCTCTGAGGCAAGTTAAGCTGAGAGAGAATGACTGGCCTATGGTCACCCAGCTGGCTTTCATGGCTAAGGTGGAAGTTGAACTCACAGTCTCTACCTATTGGCTTAACCCAGGGGTCTTCAAACTTGACAGCTTTAAGACTTGTGGACTTCAACTCCCAGAAGTCCTCCCTCCACTCATGTTAGCTCAGGAATTCTGGGGGTTGAAGTCCACAAGTCTTGAACTTGCCACGTTTGTAGACCCTTGCCTTAACCACTAGATCAAACTACCTCTCTTCTAAGGCTTTTCAGTGAATATTTTGATGCTATAGACAGTTTTTGCAAGATCAAGAGAAAAAAAAAACAGGCTGAAACCATACTAGGTCTTTAATCAAAAACAAGTGGAAAATATTCCTCCCAACCTCCTGTGATTGTAAGTTCGTTAAATTGTGCAGGGTGGGAGAAAAAGGCACAATTTAAAATTTCGCTTCACTGTAAATTAGGCTTCCACTTGATACATAGCAGTGAAATGTTTGTGTTTCTTTAGTACTTCTACAATAAATCACTTTTCCATTCCCTTCTGTTGTGCACCCTCCAGTTGTACCTGCTCTAGTCTTGTTGAGCAAAGCTTGACATCAGGTGAAAGTCATGACAAAAAAGGAGCCAATATTCAAATTTATGTTCAAGCTTTCACAACAAATTATACTATTCTTAAAATGCAGTTATACTGTCTCCTGAAAAGAGATGGCTCATCTCCCACCAGCCTTGCTCTTGACACAGTCTGTTTTTTTTAATATGACCGAAAACACTGCTGCAGAAAAGCTAGATAGATTTTAATATCATCTAGTGTTCCTTGCCTTGCTGATCTTTTAATATTTTCCATAATATCTAAACAGGTACTTTCTTCTTTCCAGTTGTTATTTCTCTTATTTTCCCCCCAATGATCTATTCCTTCGTCCGTTTAACCCCTTCCTAAGGCATCTCCATATTGGGTTCTTTTACTATTACTGCTTTAGGGAAAGAGTATTCAGATATCTGTAAAGAATGTGGGGTTTTTACAGTATAGGCAGATAGAGAAAAGGATTTTACAGGAAACTAATTTTAATCAATAATTATCATTTGGAGTTTGTTATAGCACAGCCTTTCCTTTGCAGTACAATTTCTTGCACACACACACAAATATATATACCTGCTTCATGCTTGTGAATGCCTATTATGGGAGAACGAACAAAATATTGAATTATTTTATAAATAAACTCTATATATTGTCTTGTATGAAAAAATATGCATTTGCCACCTTTCCTGCCATATATATATATGCACAAAAGTCATTTCCAGGTATTTATTGTGGAAAGAGAAATCTCAAGAAGTTAGCAATGTTTATAATTTTTTTCTGTTTCTTTTGCAAGGTCTCACAGGTAAAATTCATATGATGATGAGCCAAACAACCACCAAGGAAAGCTGCACAGGCAACGAGAGAGGAAACATGTTCTCAACTCCATGCTTAGCAGCCATTTAAACCTGATCAATTAAGGCAACCGCCTGGCATTCATTCCTCCGTTCTGTAAAACATCACTGATATTTTATTTATTATTTACACGCACGTTTAGCCTCCTGAGCATCTTTTTCCAAGCCATTCAAGATGTTTCACTCCCCTTGGACCTCGTCTGGCACCCCTTCGATTTCCAAGAGGAAATAAGGGCGACCGTTTTTAAAACGGGGAAAGGGTCCGTCGGTTATTTTATTTCATTTAGATGGTTTTATTTTCGATGTGACCCACAAGCTCTAGGGGAAGAAAAGAAATCCAGCCGGGAATCCCAGAAATATAACTCCCTCAGTCCAAAAGGAGCGATCGAGAGGGAGAGGCCGCGAATTTATTTCTTTCCTTCCTTCCTTCCTTCCGCGGAAAAGAAGATGGCAACCTACGGGCCAAGGGCTGGACTGACGGCTCTCTCTCTCTCTCTCTCTCCTGACCCGGCTCTCCTTTGCTGCCCCACGCCTCATCCACCACCACCACCACCCCAGCCCACCCCTCCGTCCCCAGGCGAGAGCTACCACTGCGGGCGGCAACAGACCTGTCAGGAGCCTGGGGGGCGGCGGCGGCGGCGGCGGGCGCTTCAGAGTCCCCCGCGGCCTCGGAGCTGTCCTCCGTCTGGCTTGGGAAGCCTGTTCCCGTTTTCCGGGGGGGACTGATCGGCGCCATGTTCGACGCTTCCAGCCACATAAGAGGTTTCCTCCCGGGGAGCCCCAGACGCTGCAAGCAGAAAAGCCCGGCCGCTACCGCAGCCGCCCTCCTCGAAGCATCCCCCGCCCGTCTCTCTCCCAAACCGCGGGAAAAAGCTTCGCCCCCCTCCCTCCCCCAGACGTCACTTCTGGTGGATTGAGCTCCCGGCGGAGCCTGCCGTTAGAGAGACAGGGAACGGGCGCGGCTCGCACTCAGCCGGGGCTTCCTGGGAACCGGGCTGGGGGTTTTCACGGCCATTTAATGGGGGGGGGGGGGGGAAGCCAAATTCTATCTCTGCCACCTTTTCGGAACTGAGAAGGAGGGAAGCGGTGAATGAAACCCGTTCTTGCGTGGGCGCAAAGGCCGCGCCTTGGTGCCGTGTCTCTTTAGGAGCAAAGGTCTCCAAACTTAGCAACTTTTTAAGACTTGTGGAAGTCTACAATTCGTTGCCCAGTTTGGGGGGGGGCTGCTTAAGAGGGTCTGCACCAAGAAAAGGGGAAGCCTCTCAAAAGTTGCTTTGAACGGCAGAGGAGTGTTTGCTGCTACCCTTTTCTTAGCCCTTCTGCTGCTGTGCCGGCAATAACTAACCGACGTGGTTTAGTGCAGAGGTCTGAAAACTTGGCAACTTTTAAGATTTGTGGACTTCAACTCCCAGCATAGCTGGCTGGAGAATTTTGGCAGTTTGGAAGTCCACAAATCTTAAAAGTTGCCAAGTTTGGGGACCCCTGGTTGAGTGGCTGCTTTTATTGTGAACAGGTATCTTGTGATATTCAAGCCAACAATTATTGCCGTTAGACCGCTTTTCGCTAGGTTTGCTGGGCGGAAGCTGGTGTACTTGTGCGCTCCATGCAAGACATATTGTGACTTGTTGCTTCGCATCACCAAGTCAACCACGTTGGTTCTATGGAAATCATAACCCACCGATCTTCAGCTACTTTTATCAGCATTGCACTTTGATCTCCAATCAAAGTAAATATTCGTTCAGAAATAATCAGAATTTGGAAACTTAGTTCAAACGGGCATCACTATCATTTAAAGGGTTACACAATATGTTAACCATAGAATTTTTATATTTGTAGCCCATCTTTATTACTTTTACAAATAACTCAAGGAAGGAAGCATATCCAACACACCTTTCTCTTCCTGTTTTCCTAACAATAACCCTGTGAGGTGGGTTGGGCTGAGAGAGAGACTGGCCCAAAGTCACCCATAGCTAAAGCAGGACTTGAATTCACAATCTGGTATGGTAAGACTTAAAATCCACGTGTTGGATGGAGGATTCTTTAAGTCTGACATAGTCAAGCCTATTTTTCAAACCACCAAGATATTCACATTACATAATCTACAAATTCCAAATATCACTAATTGTAGCATGCTTCAACAGTCTTCTCGAAATAGTTTTTGGAGGCCCGATATAGAAAAGTTAAAAGCTAAATTAGAGGCTATTTAAATTACAGCTCATGTCTTACACTATATCTATGTGACTCATAAGACTTGCCTAATAAATCCTTACCTGAAAAACTGATCTTTTTATGTGCAATAATTGTTACTGGATCAGTGATTTAGTTACCGTGAACATAACCAAAATCTGCTGGTAAAATTAGACATACCTTGACCACCAATTCCAACATTCTTACCTGTTTTGAGTTTTTATTATTTTAAACTATTTCTATCTGGACATAAACAACTCTATATTTGGATTTTGTTCTCCTTTTTTTCAGTTCTTCAGAACATTTTCCCATGAAATCCATGGCAATACAGATAGGGCTCACTTATTGAGTGCCTTGTCCAGGACCTTCAAAGTTATGATGGTGTTGAAAAAATAATTTTATAACTAACGCCCACATTTACAACCTTCACCACATTCTTTTTGTCACATGATCACTGTTACAATCAATACATATTTTTCTGTGCCTACCTTGGTTTTTTCCCATTGCAGAGTGGAGAAATTAGGGATTACAAGAGAATAAGCATGCGCTCTGAGGAATACACAACACAAGCAATGTACTGTCATTGGCAGCTGCAAACATACTATTCAAATACATTCCCAATGTGTACCTACTTCCTCTCTTGTAATCCCTTCCTCTCCAATCTCTTCATTCTTTGGAGTGGATGGGGAAAAAGCCACTTCTGCACCTCTCCTGTGCCTGACTGGTTTCCCTCACCTTCAAAAAAATTAATTCTTTGCTACACAATACACAATTGAATGATAAACCTTTGATTAAAAAAAACCACAATACTTTAACATTTACTTTTTTAGAAACAGTGTTTCAGTTCTACTCTAAATCATAATTACAAATAAAATTAAATAATTCCAAGATTTAATAACTTAGTAATTATTAAAAATTTAACTACAGTAATTTCTAAAATACACTTCTTAGACAAACAGTTTATGTAAAATAACTTAGCAAAAACATTTACACAAACAAATTTGTATTTATTTTCTTTTGCATACACATAGCTTATATACAAGTCAGTAATGTAAAATAACTGCTGGAGTTTGTACAGCGGACGCCTATACTAGCACAGCCAATTTGAAGTGAATTTAAGTGTGACTGGAAACACAACAAATTCCATCTTTATTATAAAATGTTCCTTAATGAGCTGTAATCAATAATACACTGTTAAAAACCTCAAAAGTTGCAACCGATCTATACATTTTTTAGCTTTTAACTGGAATTATTTTATAGGAATTTTTGGTAATATTGGATGCACAATTTACCTCCTGATAGTTCAGGATTTATTATGTGAAATACACTAACAATATACAGCTTCTATTCAAACATAAAAAATAACATATTTCAAAATATGACATAAAGATGTTTCATGAGATTAAGTAATTGGATTCAGTTATGCAGCCTTGTCTATTCTTTACATAAATGATTATAAAAAGAAATCACTGCACATAATAGAAAGGATAAATTGAAGTATCTTTTTAATTTTCTGTTACAGTAGCATTCCTTATTATTCTTCACAAATAAGCGTTTCCATTGCAAATCTGTTCTCAAAATGTCGAATTATCCGGCAATTACCTGCTTCACGCTTGTGAATGCCTATTATGGGAGAACGAACAAAATAATTATTTTATAAATAAACTCTATATATTATCTTGTATGAAAAAATATGCATTTGCGACCTTTCCTGCCATCTTGCCACAAGAAGGTCCATGGAGAAACCAGCAGAAAAGGTCATAAGTCACTTCTCAAGGAGCTCCATTATGAGATCCCAGAGATCTTGCACTCTGTAGTATGTGCTCACACTACAGCATTCCCGTCCATATAGCTGTTCTCAGGCAGCCCTGCAGTACTTTGATCCCAGTCCACATATACTCATACAATGCCACAGCACCTCCTATTATTAACAATGGGAAGACAGGTGAGCCTAAACAAGAGCATTATGGGTTTGTTTGTTTTTTAAAGCACTGTTTTCAACATGAAGTATATCCAAACTTTTCTATCTGCTATCTTTTTTTTTTTGGGGGGGGGGGGGGAAGAGAAAAAATAAAAAAAAAACTTGATTTAAATAATTTAAAAAATTAAAAAAATATTTAATTTAAAGTCTCTTTCCTATCACTTTAGGACTTCATTGTCCTAAAAAAATACTATTGTAAAATGATGCATTGTATCTAAACATGCTGGACATGATAAAACTTCCAATGAAATACTTTTAAATGTCATTAATGTTGGTAAGTTTAACCACATGCTTAATTTATCAAAGTGAATGGTAGTAGTACATAAATTTAGTTTTGCCAAACATTTGTGGGGAAAATGTACAAAAGTATTTTAATATATGAAAGTAATATTAGTAAAATTAACACACCATTGCACCAAATAATTTAGCCACAGATATAACCCATCATTTCTTATAACAGGGTATATTCATAATTTATCAGGAACCATTTTTTTCCAACCAGAACATTGTTCTAAGCATAGAATTACTGACATTGGACTCTGACATGAAATATTCAAAGGCAAAAAAAATTGTTTTAAAGCTTTGCATACAGTGTATTAAATATGCACATCTGTAACATTAAAAATTAGGTGCTATAAGAGGCATGGATATTTTTATGGTCATTTTTAATCCACTTATTAGCCATCCTTTGATGTTACAATGGTACACCAAGTTGTAGGGTCCCCAGAATCACACTATCACATTTGGTGACTTACAATTATGATGCTACAACATCCCATGGACAGGTGATCACTACCTGTGACCATCTCTGCTGGATTTCAATATGCAGTCAATCAGAAAGCTAGCAAGAGATTGCAAATGGTAATTGCAGGATGCTGCAATCACACAGTTTCATCGAATTTCAGCAACTGTTGTCATAGATTAGCATGGTCACACAATGTCATGCCTTATGACCATATCGCTTAGTGACGGTGTTCCTGATCCCAATTAACATTGGTAAGAGAAGACTGCATGTATCAGATTTTATTACAATGCAGCAAAATATATACACACTATAAAATTGGTTTTGCATAGTTTGATGTGGAAACAAAACATTAATTATGGCTATCTTTATTATTTCATCTATGCTTATACCATACCTTTCAGTGCTTCCTTGCGCTGCAATTTGTAAGTCGCTTTATCACGACATAGGCGATAAATGAAAAAACCCAGTTGATCCACATTGTCAATGCGGTCAGTGACTATCATCTGCTCATGGATCAAGTACGATTGTGGCAAGTATGTTCCAGCCTACATGAATTAATAGAATCATGGAAGAGTTTTTAAAAGTATTAAATCTGTCACATTCATTTTCATTTAACTTCTTTATTATTAATTCAATTTATGTGGATTTATATTTATTAACTTATATCTATAATTTTGCCTACGAAGAATATCAATCTTAAGACACAGAAAGAAAATAGCCCATTTCCTTCTTTTTCAAGGGATCATAGTTTAAATCATGGACTGAGAACTAATGGTCCCCTATACAAGTCAGTAAAAGTTTCTTTGCCAGAGAAGTTTGTCTTTTAAAAAAATAATTCCAGGATGCCAACTGATTTTTAAAATCCAAATGGCATACCATTAAGCTATTCAAGGTCAACATTTTGGGTATGCTGCTGCTGTATGGTACTCAAGTGTGTAAGAATATGTCCAACTTGTACCCTTTCCAACCTGTTTCTAAAAATAGCACACTGGGCTCAGCTCAGGGCCCATGCAAAACTACAATGCTTAGTGTCTCAAGCAAGATAAATTATTTAGGGTGGTCCCTGCGGTTCATCTTAGCACTGAAAAATACCTTTGTACCACCCTGCAAAGACAAATTGTGGTCTGTCAATACTAGCTTTATATTGTTTACTTTAGGCCTCACAAAAACCTGAGCAGAACTCAAAAGGAAGGTCTGTAACTTAGATCATCTAGTCAGTCAAGGCCCAAATCATCCACGTCTGTAATAAAATTCTCCCAACTTCCTTGACTCTCCCTGAGCATTTTTTCTTTTATCACATAAGAGGCTTTTTTCCTCTCTAGCCCAAATCATGGGGGACTTTAATCTGCCTTCTATCGGCGAGGCATCGGGGGCGGCTCAGGAGTTCATAACTTCCATGACGGTTATGGACCTGACCCAGTTAATTCATGGTCCCACACACACGGGAGGTCACACCTTAGATCTAGTTTTTGCCTCTGGCCAGTGGTTAGATGATCTGAAGTTAAAGGGTATTAGTGTCAACCCCCTGTCATGGACAGATCATTACCTCCTACAGCTCGATTTCTCTACCGCAACACCCTGCCACAGGGAGGCGGGACCGGTAAGATGGTTCCGCCCCAGGCGCCTGATGGACCCAGATAGGTTCCAAACGGAGCTTGGGCCATTTCCTGACTCTTTGAACCACGCCTCGACTGAAGACCTTGCGGCCGCCTGGGAACGGGCGTCCGCCGGGGCTTTGGACCGAGTCGTGCCT